>CAVNYN010288961.1:95029-153056 GCA_963692815.1 Nyctanthes arbor-tristis | reverse complement strand
ATTGTATCTTTGTCGGATTGCATATCTATCCCATCACAGATATTTCTATTGCTATAACTGTAGCCAGTAACCATAAACATCGATTATGAACAATTCAATCGAAAATCCTCCTCCATCTTCTTCAAAAGGCAAGAACAAGTATCAGCAGGAACAATCAACCACAAGGTTTCTAGGCGTGAGGAGGAGGCCATGGGGCAGATACGCAGCAGAAATAAGAGACCCTTCTACTAAAGAGAGACATTGGCTTGGAACTTTTGACACCGCAGAGGAGGCTGCTTTGGCCTATGACAGGGCCGCCCGCTCAATGAGGGGCTCCAAAGCTCGCACCAATTTTGTCTACTCAGACCTGCCGCCTGGTTCTTCTGTCACTTGCGTTGTGTAGCCAGATGAATCCCAACACCACGACCTCTCTCAACTCTTTGCTAATTCACAACAGTTTGGGGACAGGGACCAACTACTTTATTTTGGAAAGAATGATCACCACAACATGAAACAATTTCCGAGCGTCCCTGCTGGAGATATGTGGAATAAAAACAGCTGTAATAGTCTGTTCCAACATGAGTTAAAGGTGAGTACTAGTGTCCATGAATTTGAAAGGCCATCCAACTCTTATGAAACGGCAGAATTACCACCATTCCCGCCAGATATTACCAGCTGCTATTTTGGTGGTTCAAGCGAGCCACCAGTGCTTTCGGAGATGGGACATGGAGTTTTGAACGACATGAGGTCTCTTGAATTGTCCGGACAGGACAGTACAGGGACGGGATACTGTCTTGGGTTTGACTCTCTAGCTGATGCTGATTCCTCCAATGAATTCAAAAACAATTACTCTAACCATGGCTGGTTTTAATTTCGGTTTACTTGTGTTATTGATGTCGTCAACCTGCCCGCTCTTCCGATGTCAAAATTATGTCTCTTTTCATTTTGCTTCGAGATGTAACATAATATTGGTGAGGTTTACATCCTTTTTCCCCCTCTTTTCTAGTATTTTCAAATGTTCTCTTACTTTTCCAATGATGATGGCCTGGTGGCATGTATGGTCCTTGTGGCCAAGGAAACATATCCTGGAGATAAAAGCTGTCCTTATTACCGGATTATTTGACACGAGTTTGCAGGGCGGAACTAAGACAGGGCGCCCAGCAGCCAGGCCCAAAATTTCTTGTTTTAAAAATATTTTTGAATAATTTTATGTATTCTCCCTATATCCTTTGGTTAGTGCTTGATCTTCCTTACCTTTTCATGTTTTTAAGTATAAAATTCTCACACCATTTTGATTAACATTTTTGATATTATAATATTATTTTTTTAGATAAATGTTCATAAATTTTGCTTTTACAATATTAATGAAACTTTTCTTAATTTTTGTATAATAAATAAATGAAAATGTGACTCACTGTAGAAAAGAAGAGGTAATTACGATTTCTCTAAAATTTTCAATTGGCACGCTTATCCATCCACCTACTTATTTCGTTTTCCAACTCAAATCCACGTACTTCTGCCACCTCATTTTGGTTGGATGTCTGGAGAAATTCTTTGAGACGCGCAAAGAGGGTCAACAGTACCATGAATGGAATGGGACAGATTCAAGATGAATCTACAAAAATAAACCAAATGCTCATAATAATAGGTTTATAAAATTTTTAGGAAGACACATTACAGCATATATAGACATGCAACAAACAATTGGACAAGTATGCCCATTGTAACCACAAAATCCTGAAGACGAGCTAATTTCCACTCATCTTGTCAACTTAGGAGATAACAATAGAACTTTATTACTAGCAGAAAAAGTGTCGATTACATTTTTCAAGTCTTATAGTTGCTGCCAGCCTGCCACAGCACCTGGGGTTAGTGGCGGCTGTAATACATAAATTTACCGCTCATACAATACCCCACGTCGTGAAATATGGCCTAAATGTGGAAGAAATGGGTATTTACAGGTCAAGAGAATATGCAACAGTAAATTACGAGTCGTCTTGTTCAGATTTCAATGGCTCGCACGATGAAGATGCACAGCTTCCATTCTGAAGGTAAAGGCTATTGGCAACCATAGAGTCACTGACCAAGCCAACATCAACATCGTCAAAATTGAGCGTACCTCTCAGCTTACGAGCACTGCAAATTCATAAACGGATTCAATATCATCATAGATATATTTTTGAAGAGTAGGTGCGATCAACTAGACATACCCATTCAAGCGGTTATTAATGACAGTCAAGTCTTTTGAAGGGCTCTGGTAAGCATGAGTGCTTTCTCCTACGCAAGCATAATAGCTTTTAGAGCTATGTGAGACCAGAGCATCCATCTGAAAACACAAGTTTTAAAAGACACAAAATTGAGAACGGTACAAAGAAGCAGCCAGTCAAATCATCAAAAAACAATAAAAATAGGAATCTATTGATTCGGGGCTTGACAGTGCATCATGTCTTTACCAATAGAGAAGATAGCTAACAATTGACTCTGTTTGTCTATAGATCAGATGCCAAACCATTTGAAAAATGCCATTATCACTAGTTCATTAAACATAGCCGCCATGTGAACTTCAATTCTCCACATCCTTCTGAAGTGCTAATGATTACGTGTCAAAGAAAGCTGGATGGTGAACTTGGACTCCAATATTTTCCACATCTTTCTGAAGGGCCAATGATTATATCTGTTTTTGTTTCTACATTTATTTGAAGAATTACCTCATAGAAGAGACACAGTTCATTAGTTAACTGTGATTCACAATAGATGCCTATTTCCTATGACACGATTAAGAAAATGCAAAGACTTATGATAAGAATAGCTACGGAGAATGACCCCTAACAATCCCTTAGAGAACAGGTGAACCAATTACCAGTTCATCCTGTTCATGGTTGAACCAGACCATCGACCTTTCAATAACATTTTTGCTCTGGATTTTGCTATATACAGCATCTGCTATATGGCCAAACTACTTTCTGGCACAGTTACGGTATTTTGCAGTCCAACCAGAACGCCCAGTCCAGATTTACTTATGTGGTAGAACTTGTGAGCAACCAGCAAAAGCAGCAGCAAGGTGGTTCAACCTATGTTACTCATAAACTAAATAATGAAACAACAACCTGCAAACCATTATTCAGATATCTTGTTTCACCATCTCATCTCTTACTTTTGTATGATAAGCTAATGGATAGCACAAAATATATTCATTTTGCATGAGACAGACGTCAACATATCAAAAACAATCAGAGACAGAGATAACATTCGAGTAATGCATAGGGACAACTTGATACCTTCGATGACCGCAATGGAGACACATATACATTATGTGCTGCAGATACTTTCTTCGGAGACATGTCTGGGAGACTTGGAAATTGAGATGTCTTGGGTGATGCAGGATGGTGACCTGATTGGCCAGAAAAATCAGGTACATGATATGGATTTCATACAAAAGCGAAATGTTCACTAAAGAAAATCCAATATAATCACTAACCATAATTACTATTCCTAGAATCTGTGATGTGACCACTTGCTTGCACTGCTCCACCAGGAGCGAGCTCAACCAGAAGACGCTTCACCACAGGGATAAATATTTCATTGTAAAATGTGATAATATCAACATGATCTGGACCACTTTTCTGTTTCAAATAAACGAAATGGTTAGCAGTTTCCAGAAGAGACTCCAAGAGAGAGCAAACAAGTAAGGCACCTCATTGCGGCGAGCTGATGACCAATCAACATAAACACTGCGAAAAACTTGTGGTTTGCATTGAGGTTGCTTTCTGTAATTGTAGATGATTTCTTTAAAAGTCAGGTTCAGTTGAGAAATCTGAGGAGGAATAAGATGAAATATTAGAGAATAGTCTGAATATAGGAATATCAGTCTAAAAATAAGCTTTGCTGACCTTTGCAACTCCGTAAAAGCAACAGAGGATGATTTGATCAATATGTCGGTTGAAGAAAAGAGTTGTCCGCTGACCAACAATCTTTTGAAAGAGACAATAGACATCCTCTCTTATCTTTGGAGACAGTTGTAGCCGCTCAACCATGCCACTAATCCTTACAGCAGCTAGCTTTACAATCTGAGTTTTCAGAAACAATTATTACAACTCAATTATAATGTGTAATTGAGCAATCATAGCTCATATTAGTAAACTTCAAAATAATTAAGAAACTTGCTACTATGCTGTGACATGAAGAATCCTGGATACAGAAAAGCTGTCATCCAAGCTTTCGTGAAAAAAATGACAATAGATTTTTCGAACAACTCTATCATAACTACACAGTCAAACTGAAATCCCTGATCGAAATTACATCCATACACCCTTTTTCAAATAAAAGAGAATGATATTATATTTTTCAAATAAAAGTCCGAACAGAACTGTTGCACAATATCTGCACCAGAAAGTTGGGCCCTCCACGTTATGCATGATATTTGGAAGCTGACTCTAACACACCTCCAACTGTTATAATTGTTGCAACATCCTACTGGAATACCTTGCCAAAGAACACATTGATGGCAGTTTCTGCACATGTTTCCCCTCCACCACCTGGATGTGGCCTAGTTGGACTGGAAGCACAGAATGCAGGAAAATTAAAGAGATGCCACATGAAGTATGTTGATTACATAAACTATCAACAGCTGCTTATGAGATTTTAAGCGTCAATACCTTGCAAATGCAGACTGCAAAGCAGGCGTTAGCTTTGATTTTAGATTGTTAAGGACCAAAAGGCGATCCTTCATGGGGGAAGTGAAGGAGTTCCGTTCTACTAACACACTGCGGTACTCAGTGCAAACTCTTTTTGGTGACCGAATATCTCCATTCTGACCTGGACAGATTATTTTCAAATATGTTAGTGAAGAACCATTAGCTAACAAAACAGATATGAATGCCATCCAGGCGACAATGTAACAGCCAACTTTTTATCTTCCATATCAACTACATACAAAGTGCCACATGTGACGAACAGGATTATAACAAATGTACAATAAAATTCTTACTGGAAGCTTCCTGCTTCAGCATGGATTGTGTGGGAGTTGAGCCTCCAGATGATGTAGTGAAGTGCATTGCAATTGCATCCAAAGATGGCATTGGCTCAGCTAACAAGCCTAGACGATTAATTTCTATACTAAGGGTGGGCCTTGCAACTGTCAAAAAGTTGTACATTGAGGAGCCTTTTTCCCACACCAAACACTCCAAAAGTCGTTCTTCAAGTGAGTTTAGATGCCTTCTCAATTCCCTCGGAAGGCTTTCTTCATGTCTGATAAAACTTTCTATCACTTTATCTAAGATCAAAAGCTGTAATTCCTGTTCTTTCCAACACAGTTGGAAATAACATGGTCACTGTTTTATGCGTGGCAAGAACTAGTTCGGCAGAACAAGCAAGCATACATCTGTGAAACCTCTCATTGGTTAGCAAAGAAGTTAAGTTATTTGCATGCAAAATCTGTGATTCTGCATTGCACATTGCTTGCAGAACCCTATAGTAAAGCTTCAGTGCCTCCAGTCGACGCTGTTCTGCCCATATATTGTCCATTAAGCTTGCACCTTGCGCAGGACCACTGCTTGGAAATATGGCCTCAAGTATTATTTGAGCCCTACGTACCACATCTGCTGTCACATCTTTGTCACAAGATGAAAAGAATTTCACCAGCTCAGCCGAAGGTTCAGAAGGAAGTGGAGCTACAACTGTTCGTAGCCACTTTGCAGTAGTCATTGCCATGCTTACAGGGGTAGCCGCCATCTTGGAGTTGGCACCACAAGGGATAGTATTTGAAGGAGACATAGGAGAGCGACGCGGAGAGAGGGGACTCATAACAGTCTTTGTTGGGGAAGCTATAGAGTCAATCTTCCTCTACATATCAATAAGAAAATATGGTAAGAGATGCAAAACTCGTAGTAAATAAACCCATCAAATTATCATGACCCTGACCTTAGCTCCATATCCATTCACATTTATGGCACCTCCAGATAAGCTCCCTGAACCTAGAATGCTTTCATCTTCATCAATGAAAATTCTCTCATCTAGTTCACCCGTGTTATGGATAGCAGCTTCATAATCCTTTTCCAGTACACTTATACTAGAAGACAAAGACAACTCGTCCATTAAATCCCCAAAGTAGATCAGACCATCTGCATTTGGACATAATTACAATATTGGCAAAAGTGCGTGAAGAGGAGCCTATTAAAAGAGTAGAAACAGAATGTCAGTACTCTCAGGAAATTTACCTGTATCAATATTCTCCAAATTTTCAGATTTACATTCTGAAGCCAAACGTGGCTTCTTCAGATCGGAAGAGCAGTTATCAAGTTGTTGGCCTTTTCTAATGTTTTCCTCAACTCATATTCTGAGGTCTCGTAAATGTTGCAAAGTGAAGCAAGTAAGTCAACCTTGTCACCTTTCCTAACTGTAAAAGAGTAGCATATTAGCACAAGTCATCATACAAGGAAATTGAACTGAAACGGATTTCTATTGAAAAGGGGAGGGGGCGTTTTCCCTAAACAGGGATTTCAAAAGGACAGCTACCAAAGCGGGGAGACTCAATAACGTTGAAATTTCGGAACCGAACAGGGACATGTACAATGAGGATCGCCTGTCATCAATTCCAAGCATTAGGATAAAGTAAAAGAGATGTGATCAAAGTACTTCCACTCTTTCAATCACAATTTAATTATTTCCATAAGAGTGAGACTGATCGATTATATTTCATGCCAAATAATAAAATGTACTAACCAAGATGGAAACTAAACCATTTGTACACGTCACTAGGTCCTTGAAACGGCAAAATACGTGGACACGTAGAGCCAGAAACAGCAACCATCCAAGACGATAATAATCAGAGGCGCGGATCGAGGCATTGGCAGTGGCTATATGTTTATCATCATTCATCAGGAAAAGTTCTCTGTAGGAGCGCTTGTAATATCTTCCATGCATAATAAACCATAGAGTTCAGAGAAATGCTAAAACGAAAAAGTTGGTTATAATTTATAAATTGGTCTCCACACAGCAAATTATCTTTCAAGTATGACCCATGATAGATGGACGACAAGTCCTTATTATATATTATAAGTGATAAGCTGAACAAAAAAGAAATAAAACTAGAGCACTTTAAAGTGCTGACAATGATTATAATTCTAAGAATGACTATATTGCCCATAATGCCTATCACATAAGTTCAACCTTATCTTTATAGAATCCTATAAATTTGATTAGCCAGTCCTCTCAACCCGAATGCATGGAGAGTTGTAGTCACATTATCCTATCAGGTGAAGAGGAGGCTCCTAATAATAGAAACTACAAAGATCAGTTATAACATTTCCAGAAGCTGAACTAATTAACAGAGAAAACCCCCCAAAAAAATGTCAAAGCAAGGTGGCTGATTCAATGTACTAAAAACTCATGCTCCAAATATTGAAGTTGGGCTAGTAAGTTAGAGCATCCACAGTGGATGTGTTAGCTTTAGCTAGCTACATAAGAAAAAAAGTTAACTTTGATGATTTTTAAATGATATGCAAGTTAAATTTAATTATCGCTGGTCACTATAAAATAAATAAATAAGAAATTCTCAAGATAAAATGACGCTAAAACTTGCTAGCTTTCTTGTTGAAGTTAGCAACAAGTTAATACGTGCTGTAAAAAGATTCTTTTAACAAACACACTAATATATCCATTAGAGTTATAAATTTGACTTCTAACTAAAACATGACACTAACAATGTGACTTAACATGTCCATTGTCGATGCTCTTAGCTTTTCTATTTTCCTAGTTTCTTGAATCTCCAACTCAAATTCAAAATATTTCAAGCTTATATGGGAAAAACAGAATTAGAGAGATATATTGAGACTAGTAATTTGCATTGAGTATAATTAAAGTTAATCAAAAATAAAAAGGAGAAATATATGATTCAAGCCAGATATTTCCCTGGAAAGCTACAAATAAACAATTGACAACAAAGAGATAAAGCTGCAGCAAATAGGAAAAAGAATACTTCACTGTACTCACTTGCTCAAAAGGCTCAAGTGCACGAAATTCGCCTGCAGCTCCTTTGCCTGATCAAAATATAGCAATAAAGCGTAAATGGGGAGTCGAAAAAAAATGCCATGGCTAAAATGTAGCGTAACGACCGCACAACCTCTGGAGAAAAAACAATGATTATATAATAACCTCAAGTCTCTTCTCCCAGTCTGTACCATAGAGTTGACCTAATATCAGCCCAACCTTGATAATGAATTGAGGAAGTTCTTTGAAAAAGTCAACAATGCTGCAGACACGGAGAAAAGTTGCAAGCTTTATGGTTGTCAACTGATATGGCAATGACAGGCATAAGAAAAATGAGGGAGTAAATACTTGAGTTTTGCAGCTCGTAGTATCTTGCATAAAGTAAATCCATTTTCTCCACTTCCTCCATTAGTATCATCAGCTTTTCTCTCATCACCTAGCCTTCTCACAGAGTAGAGAATGAATGCAAACCAATATCGTTCCACTTCTTCTGGCTGACCATGACATGGGATTGTTAAGCATTTATAACATACTAAAATTAACTATGTCATCTTAAAAACTATCACTGATCTAAGGATGTGATAACTGACAAGGGAACAGCTAAAGAAAAAGACAGCCAAAGGTGATAACTGAAAAATGGTAGCACCAGTGAAGAGAACGGAAAAACCACATACCATCCCACTCCCAACAGCAGAAATACTAGCGGATAGAACATGCTTGATTTCGTTAAAGACCTTTGTTGCTTGCGCCAACAAGTAGTCATCCAACGATAATTCGTTCTGTTTGTCAGGAAGGATCAACCCAAATTTAAAAAATAAAAAAAAAAAAAGAAAACTCAAATTAGCTAAACCTTAAACCTGACCACATATAAAAACTTTATACACGTTTCTAAAAACTGGGGAAATTAAAAATATATATAAAATGAAAAAGAAAAAAAAAAAGAAAAAGGAGAAACCTTGCAAAAATGAGCAAATCGACCCTCAGTGGAAGGCTCTTCTCTATATTCAGAATGCGAATTTCGGACCGGGCTTGACAGCTTTCTGAACTCCTCCATCTGTTTGGATCTCAGATCTAATAAAATCCCGGCATCGAACAAAAACCCTAACTAATAAGCGAAGTGAATGAAATAGGAATTGGAAGTGTTGAAGAGGAAATATTCATTCCTTACTTTTCTACCTGACCAGTGCTTCAGATAACTGATGCTAATCAAAGGGAGGAAATTTGGGGATTGGGTTTAGTTTCTCTTTTTAGTATTTTGTTTTAGCTTTTCTGGAAGAAAATAAGAATCCCTTCCTTCCAGCGGCAGCGCGGGAAAAATAACATGCCATCACTATGTCACATGTTATCATAGACCACATACATATATTAGAAGCCAATAATATTTCGACACGTTGGCTTGTTTGGTTGGTAGTGGGGGTGTTGTTTTTACCGCCAAATTTGCTAACGGAGAATCTACCGTTACCGAACGGAGGGCGTAGTAATGGGCCTCAGTTGGGTCTACCATGGCCCGTTTCTGTTTTAAATCGGTGTTTTCTAAAGTATTGAGAATTACGGTTTAATTAGGGAATTCATGTGGTTATTATACCCACTTTTAAAAATCAGAACTGATTGTGTATTTTAGAAAAATCAACTGAGTTACCCCCCCCCACCCAAAACCCCCCAAACTAATGTGATATGTTCATCATCGTCTCTCCTTGTCGCTTTATATATTTACCATCACGCTCTTAAACAGCCGCCACAACAGCTATCGCGATGCCACCACCATTGATGAGAAGAAGGCTTTACAGAAGCAAACAGGCGGCCATGGCAAAGAGAGGAGGTAGGGTGGCAGCATCTAATGAGGCGGCTATATCTAAAAACAGAAGCAAGAGAAATAGTTTGGCAGATGGAGTTGGGGCGCTTCAGGTATTGGATCGGACTTGTACTTTTCCGTTCTAACAAATAAGCTGGACTTCTCTACCGATTCAGACTCGGTATCCACTGAGTCGCCACCGCTACTTTCTATTGAATGCACCGAATCCACTGGTGAAATGCCAGAGCCACGAAACTTGAACAAACTAGTAGTCTTCTTTCTAGTTTCTGGCTTCAGACTAGATTTTGATTTTTTGGAGATTTTTACAGAGAGTTTGGTTGACAGATCGAAATCAACTAACATTAAATGCACATTCCCTTGAATCATTACATTCTCTGGCTTCAAATCTCTGTAAACAATCCCCAATTGATCTGTAATTAGTTTCTTGAGGAAATCAAGACGATTATGTTTTTTTATGGTTTTTGGTTTATGAAGGAAGAAATTAGAGTATATTTTGATATCTATATTCAAAAATTGATCTGGTTCAATTTTGATATACTCATGTATGTGATTGTGCTAAAATTTGTTTTTCAATTTGTTTTTTGGTGTTAATTTCAGTTTTTGTGTTAAATTTCCAGTAAATTGTGCTTGTTGTATTGCTGTGAGTTAGTTGTTCCGGTGAATTGTGGTGTTGAATTTCCGACGAGTTATGCTTATTGTATTGTTGTGACTTAGTTGTTCCAGCGAATTGTAATTATTGTGACTCGATTGTTCCCGTGAGTTGTTTGTGTTGTTGTGACTCGGTGTTGAGTTGTTTTTATTATGACACAATGTTTTCGCGAGTTGTTCTTGTTATAACTCAGTGTTTTGGAGTTGTGTTTGATTTGACTTTGTGTTTTGAAAAGTTATTTTTATTATGACTAGGGTTTTAGCGAGTTGTTTTTGTCGTGACTCGTTGTTTTGGAGTTGTGTTTGATTTTAACTCCGTGTTTTTGTGAGTTTTTTTACTGTGATTCAGTGTTTTAGCAAGTTATTTTAATGTAACTAGGTGTTTTTGGTTAATTGTGATTGTTGTGTTGTAATATTGTGATATCACAGTGTAAAAACAGATGAAACACCTGATTTTCCAAAGAAAAAAAAGTTTAATGTACCTTAATTTTAAAAATTGTGTGAAAAATATTTGTGTTTTTCAAGTTATCCCGAGAACTAAGGCGAACTTCTAAGAGTCATTATAAAGAGACATGTCTGTGATATGAATAATTGATATGGGTCAGTTGACACATATGGATTGGTTATCTATATATAAGTGGTGAATTTAAATACCCACAATCATTCAATAGACGATTACTAACTAAGTATGTTATTTTTTCATCACATAAACACGTCTCCCTAGATTTATTGGTTCCGTAATTATTATACTCATAAATTTTCTCTTTTTTTTTTTGTACAAAGGGGGATGGGGGAAGGGGGTGGTGTAGATTCAAACCTGAGTAATCCCGGTAAAGGGTTAGACCCTTAACCACGTGAGTTAACCCCTTGATCCCAATATACTCATAAAGTTGTTTTAAAAATTTTACAAGACAAGAAAAGTATAAACTGAAAATAAACATAAAGAACTATCAAAGCTATTCACGCTATAATTAAGTCCTTTATAACCATAAATAATTTCACTCACAAACACACAAATATTACAAAGAAAAATAAAGAGTTACAAGAAAAGTCTTGGCTTACCAATTCTTCCGCTCAACCTCACATTGCCACAAGAGAAAACAAATGACATTAATTTATAATCAAAGTAACATCTATCGTAATTCTTGGGCACATTCTATGGTGTTCATTGCACACCATATATGGTGTCTGATGGATTATGTGGCAAGCACTCATTGGACACCATAGGGGACCCATCTCCTATGGTGTCTAATGGGTGCTTGCCACATAATCAATCAGACACTATAAAATGGTATTCGATGAACACTATAGAAAAACCGGTTGCCAAAAAAAAAAGTACCATGATAACCGTCTTGCAAAACAAGAACCTACCAAACTCTAGACTCAAAGTTTTCCCATTTCTCCCACCTTTTTTTTTTTTTGATTACATGGGGGATGAAGGGGATGGGATGTTGGGGGGATTCGAACCCAGGTCTTGCCCGGTAAAGGGTAAGCCCTTATCCACTTGGGCTACCTATTGCTCCCATTTCTCCCACTTTTTTAATCATGAAATCTTAGCTCCAAATTTTCCTCTTACAGAATTTATAATCAAAGCCCTTCCATTTTGGTGATATTCCAACCTAAATTGCCAAAATTTTGTTCCAAGTTCCAACAAGAGAAGAGTCTTCTGCAGGAGTCCTTACTGAACCACACATTTGCACCCGATGGAAGCTGCTTATTTTATAAATACTAGTTGTGTCATGTGCTTTGCACGTGTTTCTTGTTATAAATTTGTAAATATTAGTGATAGTACGTAATGAAATGAGCAATGAATAAATACTAACTAAATGATATAATTACTAGTCATGATCTCCTGTTAGATTATATTGTTACATACTTATGTAGCGAGAGATAATTAAAAACGTACTGATATTAAGTTGATGAGTAAACACTTTTGTCATGGGAAACTCAAAACCAACACATGAATGTAATGTTACGTTCTCCGATTTTAATTAAGCATCAAATTCTCTATATTTTGTGTTATATGTAGATTTTTTTTTTTTTTGTTTAATTTGAATAGAACTCCATTGAACTTATTGTTTAATTAATACTACCTCCGTCCTAAAAAAATGGTCCAATTTCATTTTTAAAAAGTATTTGAAATATTAGTTCTCTTATATATCCTATTTAATGTGTTTAGTTATTATTAAAGACAATAGAATTATTAAACCATAATAATTAATAAATATAAAGAAATAATAGAGAAATGATGTTAACATTTACTTTTCCAATACTATTAAATGAATCTTTCTTAGTCTAAATGAAAAATAAATAGAATTATCTTTTTGAGACACATATAGTAGAACTTAGTTGAATTCACATAAATACAAGCAAATTGAATTAATTAATAAATGCTAAATGTAACGGCATTTAACTTAATCTAAATTAATTGAATTCACCTATCAAATTTAGGAAAATGCTTATTTCCCTTACTTGTTTATTTGTTGAATGACTCAGTGTGTACAAACATGACTTTTTTACCTATAAAATGTCTAACACTGTTTTGAAATTATAATGAGAATAAAATAAATACACACACGCACTAACTCATTCAATAAGTAAGTAGACAAAGTAAATTAGCACGTCTCCAAAATTTAATATTTATTATATTCAGTTGGATAGGAGAATGAACTCAAATTGAAATTGGTCACGTTAGATCATGTTATAAATCATACAACATTTCGCCGCATCATAAAATTAGTCCCATAAGTAACATATCGTAAGCTCTAATATCAAAATTCCTATAAATCTTACTTTTGAGCTCGAATGAACTAATTCAAAAATATTGAGATCTTCAGAAAAAGTATAAAGAAGATTTTTACTAAATATTGTGAAATTTTATGAGCAATATGTTTATAATTTGATCTAAGTTGTTAATTCTTATTAAAGTAGACGTTGAATATTTAATTTGACACCATATTGCATATTTTTCGACTTGAAAATAATATTATAATTATAAAAAAATCAAAATAAGCGAAAACTTAAGCAGTCGAACAAATATTGTGACATTTTATTTCTAACAGCCATTTCAAATTAAATATTTTTTATGTAGTGAAACCGCCGATTCCAAAAGGATTATTAGTTACTTGTTGGATTTATTCGAGACATTTTTCCACTAAATGATTTATATGAATCATTAATCTTCCTTTCATAGAGTTTCTCATTTATATTCATATAGTTCCGTACGAAACAAAACAAAAATACACAAAAAAAGGAAAAGGAGGATGAAAAAATAAATAGTGAAAAGAAAGTGGCTCTTTTAATAGTGTAGATAGAGATTATACAAGAGAATGAACTCAAATTAAAAATTATAACAAATCATATACTATAACTCTTTTTTAAAATGATATGAACATATCAATGGTTAATTAATCAATAACATGACCAAATAAAATATTATCATATTTTCCTTTACTAACAATGTTCCTACTACATTGTGCTATATTTGTTCTATAAAGATCCAATTGTTAATTCTACATTAAAATTTCCTTATATAGATTGTCAAAAAGTTCATACAATTGGACCCAAATGAACTAATTTAAAAGTAATGGGATGTTGAGAAAAATTAAAAAGAATAAAGCAAAACTTTTACTTTACATATTTAAGACAGTTTCACGAACAATATGTTTATAATTTGCTTCCATTTGTTAATTTGTATTAAAGTATGAGTTGAGATCTTTAATTTGACATCAATATTGCATATTTTTCTATTTTAAAATAATATCATAATTATCAAAAGAATGAAAATAAGTGGAAATTCTTTAAATCATAAACAAACAAACAAGCCACAAACCCCCTCCAAAAAAAAAAAAGAATAAGCCGACCAAAGTGTGAACAGTAGCAATCCGTTTCACTCTTTTATAGAATTAGGATTAGGATTAGGATTAGGACATAATTATCCAATGAAAGAAAATAAGTGGAAACTCTTTAAATCATAAACAAATAAACAAACAACCAACAAAATCCCCCCTCCCAAAAAAAAAAAAATAAAATTAATAAGCTGCAAAGTGTGAACAGTAACAATCCCCTTCACTCTTATATATATATATATATATATATATATAGGAGATAAACGAGTTAAACACCATTTTGGCTACTCAACTTATCTTTTTGTTTCTAAATCATCACTAAACTTCAATTTATTACCCATTACTTAGTGAAATTATAAATGTATTACTCATTCATCACTGAACTTATAAAAACGTTTCTCATTAATCACCAAGGCGAAATTTGTTAGTTAAATTTAACGGAGAATATGAGGTAGCTTAACAGTTCCGCCATGTGACATGTGAATATTTATATGATCATTGAACTATTTAAATTATTACTGATTGGTCACTAAACTTACGTTTAAGTTATTAATTCATCAATAAACTTTAATATGTTATTAATTGATCACTAAACTTACTATTTAAGTTACTAAACCATCATTGAACTTTGACGTGTTACCCGTTAATATCTAGATTTGCAAAAATCAATTTATAACTTATCGTATGTTTCCTAAACTAATATTAATTTTTTTCTTTTTTACAATATTATTGTTTTTTCCCATATTAACCACATGTCACAAAATGCCGGTATTTTTTGCTCAACTATACATTTTTTTTAGGTCAAAAATTGATTTTAGTTCACACAATTTTGATTCGTAGGTCGAAAATTGAATTTAGTTCGTTTTCCATGGGATTTTGTGACCAAAATTTTGAGTGACTAAAATTAATATTAATTTCAGAAAAATTAATATTAATTTTGAAAAGGGTAATTTACACTTAATGTCTCCAACCTTTCAACTTTTAATAAATTACGTTTATAACTTTTAATTCTACTCTTGGGGATCCCTAACCTTTCCCAAAATTCCAAACCAGATCTCTATGGACGGAATCCGTCAACTCTAGCCATAGTCAACTCTTTAACATGGCGTAATTTTGGTAAAATAAAAAAATGAATATTTTAATTAAAAATAAAAATAAATTAAAAAAAGGAAAAAAGTTGGGGTAGGGACTCCCCTAACCGCTGCCATTGCTGGAAGTGGCAGCCGGAGGAGCCTTCCCCACTGTTCTTGCTGCATTTCTTTGCCATTTCTGACAGCCAAAGGGGCTGTCAGAAGTGGCAGTTGGGGGGAGTCTCCCCCGTTCTTGCTGCACCGGAAATGACAACAAAAATTTTGGCTGCCGAAAATGACAGCGGGTTGGGGGAGTCCCCATCCCAACTTTTTTTTTAAAATTTATTTTTATTTTTAATTAAAATATTCATTTTTTGTATTCTGTCAAAATTGCCCCCGGTCAAAGAGTTGACTAACGGCTAAAGTTGACTGATTCCATTTGTAAGGACCTGGCTAAGGATTTTGGGAAAGGTTGGGGACCTCGAGGAGTAGAATTAAAGGTTAGGGACATAATCTATTAACAGTTGAAAGGTTAGAGACATTATGTGTAAATTACTCTTTTGTGAACTATAATCAATTTTCGACCTAAAAAATATAGTTGAGCAAAAAGTACTAGCATTTTGTGACATGCAGTTAATATGCAAAAAAAAAATAATGTAAAAAAGAAAAACAAAAATTAATATTAATTTAAGAAACGAATGACAAGTTATAAATTGATTTTTGCAAATCTAGGTATTTACGGAGAACACGTTAAAGTCCAATGATGGTTTAGTAACTTAAATAGCAAGTTTAGTGGCGAATTAATAACACATTAAAGTTTAATGATGAATTAATAACTTAAATGTAAGTTTAGTGACCAATCAATAACAACTTAAATAGTTCAATGACCATATACGTATTTCATTTGCCACATGGTGGAGTTGTTAAGCCACGTCACTTAACTATTAAGCCACATCATGACCTCTATTATATTTAAGGGTTAATTTCACAAAAAGTCCCCAACATTTGGATTTAGAATCGGATAGGTCCCCAACCTTTTAAAAATGCGCACAATAGGTCCTTATTGTCACTATTTTCTAAACTTTTCATATAAAATGACGATTATACCCTTTAATCTTTTAATTTTAAAAACAAAACATTTAAAAATAATTAAAAATTGGAAAAAAATACAAAACACCTACTCCACCACCCCTCCTGAGAGGGTCACCGGAAACGGCAGCAAAATGATACCAATTCCTACAATAAAACCCAAATGCGCAGCAAAATGGGGAGATCCACCTCCTATTTTGGCTGCCGAAATACTGCAATTTCTGCAGTAGCAAAATGGGGCGATCCACTCCCCATTTTAGCTGCCAGAATGGCAGCAAAAATGCTGTCATTTCCGGCAGTTTTTTATTGCCAGAAATAGGGGTGGATCCCCCCAATATTTGCTGCCGGCAGCCATTTCCGGCGGCTCTCTTGGGTAGGGAAGGGGTGGGTTTTTTTAATTTTTTATTATTTTTAATTTTTTAAATATTTTGTTTTTGAAATTAAAAGGTTAAAGAGTATAATCGTCATTTTATATCAAAAGTTGAGGGAATAGTGACAAGAGAGACTTATTTTGCGCATTTATAAAAGGTTGGGGGACTCAGGAGAGCAAAAAAAGGTTGAAAACCTATCCGATTCTAAACTCAAAGGTTGGGAACCTTTTGTGAAATTAACTCTAAATTTAACTAACAGATTACATCTTAGTGATAGATGTGAAACGCTTTTATAAGTTCAGTGGTAAATGAGTAATACGTTTATAAGTTCAATGAGTAATGTATAATAAGTTGAAGTTCAATGGTTATTTAAAAACAAAAAAGTAAGTTGAGTGACTAAAATAATATTTAACTCTAATATAAGCAAATAAATAAATAAATATATATATATATAATATATATATGTAATACATACTACACACCTGTATTGCTTTTTACGGACTCACCAACCACAACACACTCGAAGAATCCCACCGGTCAACAAAGACCGAATGGTGCAGAGAAAATTATTATTTTAATGTATTATTATATTAACCCGATTAGTCTATTGAAGGAAAAAAAGTAAAAATTGGAAACCAAGCCCTCACCAAACCCCACCCACCCCTCACCGAACACAGGGTTGCCTGCCTCTTCCTATGTACAGCCTGCCAGCCAGAGTCGGGTCAACCATGCCTTCGTCACAAAGCTAACTAGTGTTTTATTTTAACCCTAAGGCCTCTTTCTTCGGCTGCGTCCCCCGGGGCTGTATTGCGGCTTAAAAAATATCTGACATTTTTTGTGCAACAGTTACTTCAATAAAAAATCATGGCTTCCATTTTCAAGATCTCATCTCCAAGTTTTGTTCATTCATTCACTGGTTTCAGGCCCAGGAGATCTGAGCAACCGACGTTCTTAGTGGATCTCCACTCCAAAACCGCAGCTGATATCAAGCTTTCATATTCCAAATTGTCCGTTCGCTCCCCCAACTCCCCGTTTGTCTCCTTCGTGTAAGTTGATGTCCTGCACCCCTTCTTCCAAGTATGAATATATTGTTATTATCTTTACTATACTAAAAAAATCGATTCTTTTTCAGTTTTTTAATTCATTTTCATATTCTTTGAGTGGGGAGGAAAAAATCGGAATTTCCTGAGCAAGCGATGTTCTGAACACTGTGTCCAATTTTTGTGTTGTGGGGGAGGGGGGATTATAAAATTGCTCTGATCTTGAGGGACTTCCCACCTGCAAGTTCTACTGAAATTCAGCTTCTATGAAGATACTGTTTTTAAGAAAAATTCTAATGTTAATCCCGCTACTATCCTTATTTGCTACTATTTTGGATGATCCAACCTAATAACCCGTGTGATCCTTGTTTCTCCTTCTTGTGACTTGAACCAGTGGCGAAGCCAGAAATTTTTGTTTAGGGGATACAAGTTATGTAATACAAAATCTTTTAAGCAATAAGTTCTGAATTTCAACCAAAATATTACCTTCATGATAAATGATATCTCTCTTAACTCAAAAATTTCTTACACCCTGGACAATCTCAATAATTTTTAAATTCCTTTCTGTCAATAATATGCTTCTACAATAGTTAAACAAAATATTTTCATAAGAATAGCAAATTGTAAAAAAGGAGTATTAAACTTGAATACGCTTAGAAAATTTTGAAATTCCTTTTACATTATATTTGTGCTCAACTATGTCGTCCTTTGTCCTTCTTTAGTTCCGCCACTGATATGAACCATTTTGTAACATTATCGAAAGCAATTCTTATTATATGTGGCTTTTCCTGAATAATGCATATTGTGGGCTATGAATTGTTAAAATGTTCAAATTTATAAATGCCATCTATTCTACATTCTCTCTCAAGAACAGAACATAGATATTTTAATTATGAGTGATCATATGCATATATGCTGTGAAGGTTAACCTAGCACACAAGAGTTTGCTTATTCATAGAGAGAATTCACGGTTTTTGAGCCATCCTTCTACAAATTAATGAGGAAAATGGAATGTGAGCATGATATCTTTTTTTTTTTTTTTTGGTAAACTGGCAACCAATTGGAGACATCTTTTTCCAGTGTCAAATGTTCACAAAATGATGGAAATGGAACCACTTTGAAAAGAACAACTCTTCATGATCTTTACGAGAAGCAGGGGCAGAGTCCATGGTATGACAATCTATGCAGGCCTGTAACAGATCTTCTCCCGTTGATTGAAAGTGGGGTCAGAGGTGTAACCAGCAACCCAGCTGTAAGTTATTGATATTCTAGGCTTGTTCCTTCTCATTGTCATTATTAGCATTCCCAGGTAACACAAACCAGGGATTGGAAATATATTGAACTTATTTCTTTCTCCCCCAACTTTTGTTCATATTGATGGTACAATTTTGTTTCTGCAGTGTCCTTGGAGTAGAACTAAGTGTCAACTGACATAGGTTGCCAAATGTGTTGTAAGTTATACTAACCAATTTTGATCTTCATTCCTGCAGATTTTCCAGAAAGCAATATCGACTTCAAATGCATATAATGATCAATTCAGGTAATGTTGTAGACTTATTATTATTTTATTTTTTATCTTAAGAGTTTTATTTTGCTAATCTCCTTGTGGGCAATAATAGAAAGGCA
Organism: Nyctanthes arbor-tristis; assembly: GCA_963692815.1. Taxonomy (NCBI): domain Eukaryota; kingdom Viridiplantae; phylum Streptophyta; class Magnoliopsida; order Lamiales; family Oleaceae; genus Nyctanthes; species Nyctanthes arbor-tristis. Next base: position 133,586 of record CAVNYN010288961.1, on the reverse strand, counting down.
GTTAAATTTTGACAACATTTCTCATATGAGGAAGTTGACTGGATTAATTGATTAAATAAAATAAATATCGACTTATATGTATTTATCAGCTTATACCAACTATATGTCATAATTAAATGGGTGTAATCTGTAGGGAACTTGTACAAACTGGAAAAGACATAAAAAATGCGTATTGGGAACTTGTGGTGAAAGATATTCAAGATGCCTGTAAACTCTTTGAGTCAATTTATGATCAAACAGATGGTGGCGATGGTTATGTTTCTGTTGAAGTCTCACCTAGACTCGCTGATGATACTGAAGTAACTATAGAGGCTGCAAAATTGCTTCATAAGAAGGTTGATCGTCCAAACGTATACATAAAAATACCTGCTACAGCTCCATGCACCCCTTCCATCAAGGAAGTTATTGCAAGTGGAATAAATGTTAATGTGACGGTGAGTTGATTATCTCATCCTTGTGCAGCTCTAAAACGTCAATAAAATTTCTCCTTGTTTTTCTTTTTTGTGGTTATGAAGCTTCTTATGTGAAATTTTTATGTCAAGTTGCATCTATCGTGTTTAGAAGAGTCGGCAAGTTTTGCATTGGAAAATAAATTGCGAGGTGTTCCTAATAACTCTGTATCTATCAGATTATATCATGTGGATGTTCATTGTCTCACCAGGGACTCTATAAACTGCTGATATGAAAAAACTTTTTATGCTTCAGCTCACAGTCAAAATTTCAAATTGACCATAGAACGCTACAAAATTCTTATATGACAGAAGAAAGCCCATCTTTCGATTGGCAGGGGCAACCAGTCTTTCACCCGGATTGCAAAGTATCATCTGTTTTTGGCTTTGAGCATTTGTAGATTTTGGGAGCATGAAATATCAAAATGTTCTACCAAAACTGATGCATTTATTTTATTTTTATTTTAAACTCTTGTGTGCTGTTATGTGGTAGTATATAATCTGCCTTGTCAACCAATATCTGATACTGATATTTTCCTATGTCAACATACAGCTTATATTCTCACTTGCTAGATATGAAGCGGTTATTGATGCTTACCTTGATGGTCTTGAGGCGTCTGGGCTCAATGACCTCTCCCGAGTCACAAGTGTTGCTTCTTTCTTTGTTAGTCGAGTTGACACTCTTGTTGACAAGATGCTTGAGAAAATTGGAACTCCTGAAGCTCTGGATCTCCGGGGGAAGGTATTTGAAAGATATGAGTATCTGTCTCAATAAAAATTAAAAAACCTGTAGGTTGCTAATCTGCTCTCGCTATATGACTCTGGCTTACAGGCTGCAAATGCTCAAGCTGCTCTTGCTTATCAGCTTTACCAGAAGAAATTCTCTGGTCCAAGATGGGAAGCTTTGTTGAAGAAAGGTGCCAAGAAGCAGAGGCTTCTGTGGGCCTCAACAAGTGTCAAGAATCCAGCTTACCCTGACACTCTATATGTGGCCCCCCTCATTGGTCCTGACACGGTAATTTATGTCTTATCTCCAAGTTTGTGGTGGTTGTAGCATGAAGGGAGGGCTTGGCTGCACTTTTCAGTTGAATTGATCTGGAAAAGAGTGTGTATGCTTAAGATCTTACTTTTCGATGTAGGTTTCAACCATGCCAGATCAAGCACTCCAAGCATTTATCGACCATGGTTATGTCACCAGGACGATTGACGCTAATGTCTCGGAAGCTGAGGGCATATATAGCGCCCTTGAGAAATTAGGTATTGATTGGAATCATGTTGGCTCGCAACTTGAGGTGGAAGGAGTGCAGTCTTTCAAGAAGAGTTTCGATAGCTTGCTTGACAGTCTGCAAGAGAAGGCAAATTCTCTTAAGCTAGTCAGCCTGTAAGCAGTACCAGTTAGTGGAAGGAGTTGTTAATAAAGAGATTGGTTTTTCCGATGCTGTTAAAGCCAGTCAGTGAGTGTCCTCTATAAGAGTGTAATGATGTATGATTGGAGTTTTTATAATTTTCCTTGTCAACATTAATGGGATGGTAGTACTGTGTAATTGGTGATGTTCTGTTCTGGAAAGAGACGTGCCTTTGGTTTCTCAAACCAACAAGGTCATATAATAAGAAGATAAGGTTAACGTGGGACGCTGCGTCAAACACTTGGATTTTTTAATGCTCGTGCATGTTTTCGAGGGGTGGAACAGTTGTTTCTTAACTATTGTGTCGATTTCCACCTTCTCTCTTTTTTTTTTTTTAGTGGCTCATATATTATTATTATATGGAACGGTAATGAGTTCTAATAATGTTTCTTGAAAAATTTACAACAATAATAAAATTGTACTTCTTTAGAAAGCACAACAGTTAATATTATAATATTACTGAATTCTTTAAAGGCAAATCAAATTCTACCGCCAACCGGTAAGAATCTTCTGGATTGTTAAAAAATTCCAAACGTCTGTGTTTTATAAAATCAACATTTACATACTAATAATTAAAGAATGATATATGAAAAAATTAAATAATTTCAAATCAATCAAGAAATAGTAATAATTTAATTAACCAGTAGCTTACCCTAATGTTATTTAAGGATAGGAATAACCAATGATGTGGTAAGGACATTGTGAATATTTTCCCCTCAATATAACATAACATGAGTCATTTACTAGATCTGTGATGCGCGATAAAAGAAAATTTCAGCAAATGAAAACTTCTATAGAATTCGAAGACGTGAAAACATTCTCTTGCATACTTTCTATAGGAAAAACATATTAACGTTAAGTTTTAGATGAAAATAAAATCTTCAGAATTTCATGAAATGAGATGCTTTCAAAAGTACCAATAAAAATTTACTAGATATAATTTATAGGAAAATTTTCAAATACCTTCTGGAGGTTTTGTAACAAAACGTCTCACCACGTATATTTCACACAAGCCATGTGTATTTTAAATACACGTGACGTGTGTCCACACACACCACGAGGGGTGAGAGGTTTTGAAAAGAGACTCATAATTTATATAAATATTTTAGTCTTCACAAGCAATATTATTATTTTCAAGTGCAACATCTGTTAAATAATACTTACATTCTACATTGGTATAGATATTTGCTCTTATTTAACTAGTTGTGACCAAGGTGAGTTGCAAGTTGTTTTGAGAATTAACCTTTTTCAATTTTATCTAAATATATGTATTTAATAAAATATTAGAGGAATAAAATGTGATAAATAAAAAATTAAAATAAAATTAGATCGAAGGAATATTCACAAAAATATAATTACTTAATATACATAAAATAAAACGCTAATGATAATTAATAACTAATGACACATTTGAAAATTGAAAAAAAATTGATAAAAGCATCTCCAATGTCTAATTGAGGGTGAAAGTCAAGACAAGAAAGAGAAGGACATAAAAGTAATTGGTCTACCCCACATGTTTGCTATTTTCTTTTAATTTTCTTTTTCTTATAATCATTTTTCACTTATTTACACTAATTTTCCTAATTTTTTCTCAATCTGCAAGTGTACAGGCCGAACAAGTAATATAGTGGACAATGAGTCAGTCTGAGTTATCGTTCTCACGAGGATCAGATTGAGTACCGAAATTATTAGTTCAAGCTTTATTTGAATGATCAAATCTTGATTTGTATTAATAAGTGAAAATAAAATAACAAGTTAATACAATTAAGCAAATAAAATTTATACAAAGATTTAGAGGGAGTTATATAATGGATATGTGTCAGGACTCACGACTTTACCATAATTGGACCACCTAGTCTTGCGATAATTAATTTATATTAACGATCAAATCTCACGAAATTAATCAATTACCCTTCTCGAAACTAGTTAATCTTATTTAATTAGGCCCTCTCACCTATCTCTAAGTGAGCACGTTAACAACCTTCTTAAATGCATTAATCAACAGGAAATTCATATAAGCCTCCCCGAAGTTCATCCTACTGTGACCGCACTAACTACAAGCAAATCCCTATGTATTGTCTAAATTAATTATCCTTATTGCATAAGCTAATTTAAATATTTATCTCTTGAGTTCAATAAAAGTCCATAAATTCATTCATCCATTGGTCATAAAGATGAAGACAAAATAATATACCAATAACAATTTAATATAAGAATTAATTGCATAAATTAAGGATGAAAAACATGACTATAGTCCAAACTATGTTACATCGTTCGTCCTAACTTAAAATTAATTATACATCATGAATGAAAAACACAAATAAAATAAAGCTCATAACTCGGGTAATTAGATCTTGAATAAGATGAAGAACTCTTGCACCAAGCTTCTCATTCTTGAATCTCGAACTTGATTTCCAAACTTCCAAAGGTCTCGTATTTTTCTCCTCCTTTTCTATGGTGTTTTCTGTATTATGTCTCCCCCATTTTCCTACTAGGCTTGGCTTGTTTATATAATGTCGAAAAAAGCTTAAGAAAAGAAGTAAAATTCGTGCACCAAGTTTCCCATAGAAAGAATTGTAGTTAAAATAGGAAAATCTCGAATTTTCGCGAAAATCGCCCTATGCGGCTGCATGAGGGATCCATACGGCCACATGGGTCTTTTGTCGTTCCTGCATGTGGTCTCACATTCGGCCACACAAAGGCCGCATGAGTCTTCCGCCTCCTTTCGGCTTGCACATGTGGCCGCATGGCTCGGCCATGTGGCCGCTTTGAATTCTGCCCTCCATCTTTCAATTTTATTCATGTTGACCCCTAAATTTTGTAATTTATTCTAAATTTATCCAAACTCGCCCAAAGTCGTACATATTTACTTCCTTTTAGATTTTAACTTACAATTCACCAAACTAAATATAAATATGAACTTTTAAACATAATATCATATAATTAACAACACATTTAGGGGATTTAAAAGTCACAAATAACTACCTATCAAATTCCCTCACACTTAGACTATTGTTTGCCCTCGAACAACAAACAATACAAAATAAAAGAACAAAAACACAATACTTTAACTTTCATCACATATGAGACAACAATTCAAAATCCTCTTTCTTATAATCAGTTCGGAGTAAGTTTGCATAATAAAAAGTCTCCTAAGCAATGCAAGAGTTTTAAGAATTTTTCACTATATTTTTCTCTTTTTTTTTTCTATTTCAAGTTTTGGTTAACTCTTCGAAATTCATAAAATGTCACGAACAAGTGTCCTCAAACAACCATTAGAATCATAAAACAAAGCTTTAATCTGAAATAGCATTAACCGGACAGGACGACCTTCACATATAAGTTCACTCTTCGGTCAAGTGTTTAAAGGTTAAGTCTTTACACTCAAAATTCTATCCACGCAAGAGTTCTACTATAGACTTGCAAAATATCTCATTCTCCACCACTTAGATGCACATGCATCACACAAATCCCACTTAGATGCACATGTATCACGTAAATCAAAAGGTCTTTTAAAAATTGTAACAGGGCTGAGTATTAAGGTGGGAAGAATTTTGGAAGTGAAGCTAATAAACCGTTGGAACTAGTGGGACACAAAAATTTATAATATTCAAGAACATATCCCAAGTGAGACCACTATTCCCTTCATTATTTCAAAACTTCTAGTATCACCTATACAATAAGAGCACGGCCAACCTTCAAAAGTAAATCATGCCTCTATTTCACAAAGGAAAAATCAACACGTTATTTCAATTCTTTTTTTTCCTTCTTTTTTCATAAATTTCCTGTTGACAAAACTTTTGTAACACTCCACGAAAATTCAAAATAAAATTTGTCAAATTATAAGATGTATGCTATTTTTCTAATTAAGGGAGGGTGCTAGTTTTAGACATTTGCCGACATTTGGCAAATGTCTAAAACTAGCACCCTCCCTTTTTTATTTTAAATTAAAAAAAGGCTAGATTTGCCAAGTGTCTCTGTTTTGCAAGTTATGGATTTCAATTACTATTTCAATTCAATTAATTCTTAACACTATAAAAAGGAGGGCAAAGGCTAAGATTATTCACCAAAATTCGTCCAAACTTTTTGTGAGGTGGAGAATACTAATTAAAACTCCCCAAAACACTCTTTTTACACTTAAAATGAAGCACTCTCCATATATATATATATATATATATAGAACAACTGCTTAAATAACACATTTTGAAGGAAATATTTCACCGAGAATTGTTCAAATAATCCTTGAATCAAAAGGTGAGTAATGCATATCTTTGGCTCTATCCTTTTCTATATCTTGACTATCTCTTTCGGCTCTCTATCTCTTTTGAAACAGTACCTTCCTTTAATTGTATTTGGTCTTTGATGATTGATGATGCACTATTGCTTTGAATAAATGATTGTTCCTTACTCTTAGGTATCACTAGTGGCGCTATCTACCCGTTTTGAATTGATTTGTATTACTTTGTGGTACTATAGTTTTGCTGTGTGGTCTTGGTCATTTATACATTTGTATCGTATGGCTCACGGGTAGAAGCTCAACTAGTGATGTGCCCGAGTTTTGTATCTTTGTATCTTTGTCATCTGTTGATCTTTCTTACATTGTTTTGCATGGGCCAATACATGTTGTTATTCACTGAATACTTTGTACTCACTCCTTATTTTCTATAATCATGTAGGTATTAAATTAAGGCTATGTGGCTGGATCGCCCCAAAGGTAGAGGAGATACATGTATGTGATCGAGACTTCAGTGTGTGACTGAAGTTTCGTTTTGGGTGGCCGAAATGTTTGTTGTAAAATCATAATGGATAAGAGTGTTTTGACTTGTATTTGTAAAGTCTCACTCTCAATTTTGAATCGAGATATATATTTAAATGCTTCCTCTATTGTTGAAATTGGGGACGTGACAACTTTGTTGTCATTTTTTTTCTTCAACTCGTTTGCAAATCAATCTTTTTTTTTTCATTCTCGCGCTTATCCATTTTTTCTCTTCATAAACTCTTTCATCATTTCCTCCCCTTTTTTTATTCATCAATTCTTTCTTTTTCCTTTCACATAATCAAACCACACCAACCTATGCATAATCAAATTGAACTCATCACTCATCAATAACATTCTACTCCTCCCCACACTTATTTTTTTTCCATTCATAAGCAATAAAAACAATCACAGCTTTACTAGTTCATTGGTAAGATAAGGATATACATTATTTCCAGTTCAAGACTAGTATTAAGGGGTGTAAAGAAAGAAAAATAGGTTATCGGACTCAAAGAGGTTATGCAAAAGATAATTAATTGATAAGATAAACTTTTTGGCTAAAGTGGTTAATCAATAATTAGTGCCTTAATCATATTCATATGATGCATGTAGCAATACAGCCTTAAAGAGAAATAAAGCGAGTTCTAGAGATACAAACCCACGGAAGAATATCACATATGAACAAAAATAGTGAGACTGATAGAGATGTGTCAGTCAAAGGTTCAAAAATCTCACAAGCTTAAATTTGTCAACCTAATCCAACCAATACCAATTTCAGGCAAAACAAATAAATAGAAGGTGTTAGTTCACTAATTCAATCGTGTTATGAATCTCTCCAGGTCAACAGCACAAATATATTTTTCCAATTTTTTTTAGCATTGCCTAAGATTCTAATTCCAGCAAAGCTATACTCTAGTTAAATTTGATACTTTACTATCATGAGTTACTTTCTCACATGTACACAAAACATGATTTTTTTTCAAACACCAAAACATAATAAACATAACAGAAACAACTAATTTTTTTTGACAAACTATAATTTTACAACTAACACAATTTGATCAATACGCAGATTAAGTACAGACTAAGATATAGCTAAATTATACATCAGCTAAGTAAAATAAATTACATATAATCATTCCCCTCGCTTAAATTCAACATTGTACCAATATAGATAAAAAAGAACAAAAATATGGAGAAAGGATTTAAAAAACTCCCTGGGGGTATGGCTAATGGTGAGTCTGGATCGTAGTTTGATAGGGCGGATGGAGTAGGGCCGGTGTGGCTCGTCTGAATTCCAGCAATAGGGGAAGAGACTGTCAAAATAATAAAAAGAATAGGACGACCATAATTCCTAGTAATTAAAATTTAAATATAAACAAGATAAAGGAAACGTGTCCTAATTTCTAATGCAAGTGCTAGAATCTACACGCAATACATTGCAATGCAATAAAATAATACGTTGCCTTCCATTCAGCGCTTTATTTATAGTCTAGAGCTTGACTATAAGAAATAATTTTTAGAGAACTCTAAATAGAGCTTTTGATGCTCTGTTTAGCTTGCTAAGATTGACTTTCTTATCATATTCAGGCTTTTCCAAAAAATTTATTGTGTTCTTTCCATATAAGCATGGACTGGCGTCTCTATTGATCTCAGATTGCACTATGAAAACTTCAACCTACTCATCAGATGAGATCACAAAATCAATTTTCAAACACTTGAAATCAGAAGACTGCTTGACAATTGCCCCATCATAAAAAGTGATTTTTGGAGCTTGCTCTTCTAAGACCACTTCCTCATCCTTCTCATGTTCTTCTTCTGTAATGGAGGTTTTTTGCCATTTTATCTGCTTGTAAAGTATTTGGAGAATTGATATTTTGAGAGATTCCATTATGTTGCCCTTCCCCATTCTATAGAGAATTTATATGCTCATTCCATTGTAGAGCTAAGTATGCATATATACAATCACTTTGCTCATGATAGTCTCTACATAATTTACATATGAAATCCTAATAGGGTGCTAGATGCACAACTGGGCAATTACTTAGTGCATTATTTGCACAACAATAATCACATACAAAGTCAGTTTCTATCCGTTAACTCTCGGGTTTCTTCTTAGATTCCTTCGATTATGCTACTGAACCATTCATCCATCATTCATCTTGAATGATGAGTACCAATCATAATCATCATTCATCTTGAAAAGAACAAGCCAAACAAAATAGCAAAATAAAATTTCAAAGTAAAGCTAGAACTAAATGGTATCGATATCAATCTCAATCTCCGGCAACGGATTCAAAAACTTGTTCGTGTAAAATATATGTGCAATCCGTAAGTGTACAGGTCGAACAAGTCATACAGTGGACAATGAGTCTGAGTTATCGTTCGCACGAGGATCGGATTGAGTACTGAAATTATTAGTTCAAATTTTATTTGAATGATCAATCTTGAATTGTATTAATAAGCGAAAATAAAATAACAAGTTAATACAATTAAGCAAATAAAATATATATAAAGATTTAGAGGGACTTATATTATGGATATGTATCAGAACTCACGACTTTACCATTATTGGACCACCTAGTCTTGCGACAATTAATCTATATTACCGATCGAATCTCATGAAATTAATCAACCACCCCTCTCGAAACTAGTTGATCCTACATAATTTGGCCCCCTCACCTATCTCTAAGTGAACGCGTTAACAACCCTCTAAATACATTAATTAACATGAAATTCATATAAGCCTCCTTGAAGTTCACCATACTGTGATCGTACTAACCACAAGCAAATCTCTTTGTTTTGTTTAAGTTAATGATCCTTATTGCATAAACTAACTTAAATATTCCTCTCTCAAGTTCAACAAAAGTCTATAGATTCATTCATCCATTAGCTACAAACATGAAAATAAAACAATATACCAATAAGAATTTAACATAAAAATTAATTGTATAAATTAAACATGAAAAATATGACTATGGTCTCCACTAAGTTACATCGTTCGTCCTAACTTAAAATTAATTATACATCATGAATGAAAAACACAAATAAAATAAAGCGCATAACCTGGGTAATTAGATCTTAAATAAGATGAAGAACTCTTGCACAAAGCTTCTCCTTCTTGAATCTTGAACTTGATTCCCAAGCCTCTAAAGGTCTTGTGTTTTTCTCTCACTTTTCTATAGTATTTTCTGTATTATGTCTCTCCCTTTTTCTACTATGCTTGGCCTCTTTATATAAGGTCCCAGAAAGCCTAAGAAAAGAAGTAAAATTCGTGCATCAAGTTTCTTATAGAAAGAATTCTAGTTAAAATAAGAAAATCTCAAAATTTTGCGAAAATTGCCACAATGCGGCCGCATGGGTCTTCTGTCGTCCCTGTGGTCTCACATGCGGTTTCATGAGTCTTCGGCCTCTTTTTAGCTTACGTATGTGGCCGCATGGCCGCGCATGCCATGTGGCTACTTCAAATTCTGCCCTCTATCTTTCAATCTTGTTCGTTTTGACTCATAAACTTTGTAATTCATGTTAAATTCATCTAAACTCGTACATAGTTAATTCCTTTTAGATTTTAACCTACAATTCACCAAACTAAACATAAATACGAACTTTTAAATATAATATCACATAATTAACAACACATTTAGGGGATTTAAGCGTCACAAATAACTATGTATCACTCATGTTACGCGTAAAGTCTAAAATCACATTATCATCTCCACCTTCCTCACTAATTATTTTTGAATTTCTATTTATCTATTTCTCCTTTTTCACTTTTCTTTCTTTTTTCTTTACATCTTTTTTCATCTATATTTAATTAAAATAATCATTTTCTCTCTATTTCTCTCATCCCCACAACTCTATGACCTTACTTTAACATTTGAGATTCTTTAGGATAAAAGTGAAAAACGAATGATTGATGAGTAACGTCGAGCAAAAGATGAGGCTTCTTATCATCTGGTCTAGGAGTGTAGTGAACGTTTGGCTATTCTGCCATCGCCCTCAGTGCAGGCGACTAGAAACCTCTTTCTTTCTATGGCGTCAATTCCAGCCGGCGGATCGTATCCTAAGCGTTTCTCGATGGATCATGTTGCTATTAGTCGTCCTCCTGCTTCAGTTTCATGTCTCCGTCCTTTGTGTCGAAGTTCTACCTACCCATCAATGTCGTTTGGTTAGTCTGATTTTCTTTTTTTTTTTGTTATGATTACTTGCAGTAGTTCGTTTCTCTTCATTCGACTTGCAGACTTCCAGTTGGTTACTAATCTTCTGTGTATACACATATTCCGTGCTGCCATATTGAAGAGAGAAGTGAAAGTTTGGAGCAGAGGCCGGTAATTGATCGAAGACAACTCGTAATGTCATCTATTGCCTTAATAACTGCGGGAATTTTCAATTCTCAAGTCTGCGAAGCTTCCGAGGCATCTGAATTTGCTGATAGTAATTTCCATGGCCTCTCATTTTTTTTAATAATTTATTTACATAATTAACGACTGCCGCTGCCTTCTCCTATTCTGCTTTTCTCAATGATGATTGCTTGCTTCTTAGTGCAGCAGTCTGCTATACGCACCTTATGGAAATTTTGAGTGCAGCTGCACTCATAGGATTTTCTTAACTGATTTCTAGAAATTCCTTGCTAGATGTATTGGGAAAATCTATATTTATATATTGGGATTAGCGCTCAAAGAAATTCTTTGAGCGCTTTAGAAATCTTTTGCTAGGTGTTAAACAAATTTCCTCCTTTCTATAGAAATTTCTATATTGTATTGGGGGAATTCATTGCTAGATGTTAACTGCTGCACTTAAAGATGTAGCGCTCTCAATTGGCACAGGGGGACAAACTAGCTAGCAAGGAATAACCAGTTAACCAGGACAGAGCTAGGAATTCTTTTGTTTGTGGGCTAGCAAAAGATTTATTTAAATGTTTTTAAAGTACGAGTGGAACAATTAGACAAGAAGGAAGTACAGCATTGGCTTCAAAATGCATAGATATAACTTCAGCTTAAACCTATAATATAGAATTCTTAGGTGGAAAAGTATATGAGTTCATAGACAACACAACCTACCTCGTTCAACATAAGGGATCAACCAGGGATCAACCTCATTCAATCTCAAAGTCTCAACTTCTATAAATTGCATTGCATAAAGCTAACTCTAGGAAATATTTCAGAAATAGACCAACTATAAAGAAAACATGCATTTATAATCTCTCAAGACAGAAATTAGATGAAAGTGCATTATTTTTCTAATTCCCATAAACATGAGTTACTTCCATGTATCGCGAAGACGTGAACAGTTACAGTCCTGAGTGCCAAATGAATTTCAATACCAAATGAAAATGCATCCCTTTTAATGATTTCGTCGAAAGCTTACAAATTTGATCTCAAGTCCCCTTTCTTCCTCTCCCATCTTTTGTCATTCACTGATTGTCTATGGTTCAAGCAAGCCAATTCAAACCTGGTGTAGATGGAAAGGGTAAAAATCCAATTTATTTATTTCCAAAGGGTTAAAATTCCAATTTTATTGATTGTATTGTGTAAATCTAATTTGGGTATTCTAGAATTGGGTTAGTAGGAAGAGAGACTTTGGATTTGGATTATTGGTTGTTTGGTTTTGGGCAGTTGAATTTAAGTTACTGAATGGCCTTGTAGACTTTTTAAAACAATTATGTTCTTCCCAAAAAAAAAAAAAAAAAGTCGGGGGTGGGGGGCTTGTACATCCTAGCAAAGTCACTTGCACATTGGTTACTAGGTGATAAGACATTCCGCTTGATTAAATGTTTTAATATATTGTATATACTTACGTAAAATGTTATGACATCATGTTATTATTTAAATATGTGAAAATACCCCTATCCATTGTATTGAAAATAGCGACCTTACATTCTAAGTAGTCATCATTCTAGATGACCAGGAGAATCAACGTCGCGAGAAAGACCAAGTTGGTAGACAGTGATGCTCAATGTGGTTTTAAAAGCCACGAGAGAGCTAGTAGGCTATGTCCGGATGGAAAGGGGTAACTAATCAACAGAAAGACAACATTCAGGGAGAATTACGTGAAATAAAGTAGAGAAGCAGGTCCAATAGGTCTTTCTTTAAATTACATTTTTTTCCCTTGTAATTTATGACTTACATTGACAGTTCTTGTAATTGTGGAACTAAGAAAATATTTGTTCTTTCAATAAGCATATTAATTAAAATCATGTGCAGCTTAGTAGCTTTGAAGACTAACTGTCAGCTCACTGTTTGAGCATACAGTGCCAGCGTTGAGGGGAAAGGGTTATGGCAAGACAAGGCTGCGATATCCTGATTACACTGAAACGAATTCGGGCCTCCAGTATAAGGTCCACCTGTTTGGAAGCCTATCTGCAGTGTTTGGAAGCCTATCTGCAGTACTTTCTTGTACTTCTCCTTCGTTATATGCTTTTGAGTTTTAACTCCAAACTTGCAAAGAGTGCAGGACTTGCGAATAGGAAATGGCCCCACTCCTAAAAATGGAGAAACGGTAGTGGTACGCCTAACATTATGCACACATATGTTTTCATGAGCTGGATGTTTGTATGTTACTATTATATTAATGAAAACGTGGTATAATGGAGATGATTGTCTTCCTTTATTACGCATGATTTTGTTATTAAGTCATTGTAGTTTTCTATCTCAAAATAGAAATAGAATAAATGGAAATGAGTGGTGGAGGATTGTGTAGTACTTCTAGTTCTCACAAGATATATGGAAAATAATTGTTTTACCTTTTTCTGTTGAAATAGAAGTAGAAAAGTAAGATGGGCTTAAATTTGGCATAGTTGGTTCTAGGTTTAAAGTTTTAGTAGAACTTATTGGACTGTAAAATTTTTAATTTGAGAAAGGAGTAGATATTATAAAATTATGTTGATGCAATAGTTAATTCTTCAAACACACACTATATACAGCTTCAGAAAAATGTTGACTCAGTTCCTCTTGGAATGTGTTTTAGATATTATAACACTATGTTGATGCAATAGTTAATTTTTCAAACGCACACGATATACAGCTTCAGAAAAATGTTGACTCAGTTCCTTGTGGAATGCGTATTAGGTTGATTGGGATGGCTATACTATAGGATACTATGGTCGCATATTTGAAGCTCGCAACAAGAGCAAGGGCGGATCTTTTGAGGTAGTCCTTCTCTTCCCCAAGTTCTATAGACAATATCATTCTAAAGTTAACCTATTCATTGTTTTTTAATTTATATACAGGGGGATGATAAGGACCTTTACAAATTCACTTTAGGATCAGATGAGGTGAGAAATCACCCCTCTGTAAGATTTGAGGTTTACATTGCACTTTGAGTAGATTTCATTCCTGTGTTTGTTCTATTCCTACAGATTCATATTTCTCTTTGTTTAATCTAGATCCCTTCAAAAAAAAATAAATTCTTCCAATCTAGAATTTGTTTTCTTGTTCCAGTTGCGATAAACACAGAAGTTAAGACTTAACTACCTGTTGTTGGCATCAAAATATACGGGCATGTTGACTTTTAACTTAAAACAAAAGGCACATTTGTGATTTGACTTTCATTTGAAAGTTGAAACCCCCAGTGATGTTTTGCAAAAAGTAAAGTATGATTATGAAATTGTTATTCAGCTCCCTTGACATGTACACTCGTTTCTGTATGTAAGGCACCAAGGGATATCATTAGTTCAGTTCATCCCTTTGAACTGAAATGGACTTGTGAAATTCCAGTAACAAGTTAACATTAATATGATCCTCCCTTTCAAAAATGATGCATTTTCTTGCTTAGAAGGTATCTATCCCACATAGACAAGCTCATTTCTATTTTTAGATGAATTAAGAAATTAGTTAATGTAATTGGAAAAGTAATTTTTTAGACATTTTTCCTAAATGACCTACATTGGTAAAACAATATACATTACGTAAGGATAAATTAGGGAAGGAAACCTCAATTAAGTGGGATATAGCTTGGGACAGAACCCAAAAAAAAAAAAAAAAAGGAAAAAAGAGATAGAGAAAAGAAAAGAAGGAGGATGGAGGGAATTTATGTTAGCCTCTCAATCACGAATCAACAAATGGAGGGAACTGACGACTACTAAAGTGCTTTTAAAGTGTATTAGCTGTGTTCCTGGAATGGTATGTGAAAGTTTTGTGATGATATTCTGGATTTGCTGGACATCTTCAGGTCATTCCTGCATTTGAGGAAGCTGTATTGGGCATGGCTCTGGGAGGAATTAGAAGGTGCTATCTCACCCCACCTTTTCAAATCCCACAAAACCTGTGGATTTAACATATTCAACTTCCCACAAAACCTGTGGATTTGCTAACCTCTTCACTGTGCAATGCCAGTTGCATGTGCAACTCAAATAAGTTTAGTGTCTAGGGTGCAAATATCATTCATTCTTTTTAGTTTGCGTACATGTATTCTTCTCACTATATGATTGCATTTAGTGATTTATTTCATCTAGTCACCTATCTGGTGTATATCTATTGGAGGCACTATTGATCTTAACAATAGAGTAAAGAGACTAATCTGTTTGACTTGATTAATCTCTCTCTCCCCCTCGACCTTCTCCCACCCCGGAGGAAAAAAGAAGAGAAATGTTTATGCAAGTTAGCATTTTTGTGTGTGTGTGCATATAGCTTAGTTGTGTCTCGATTGAAGATGCGATATCTAGTGTGTGTGTGGCGTAATACCTCATCACTAGTATTTACATTTTCATGGCAGTAATGCAGGATCATAGTTCCTCCAGAATTGGGATATCCTGAGAACGACTTCAACAAAAAAGGTCCCCGGCCAACAACATTTTCGGTATTCCACCTTCTCTACACAGTTAATCGTAGATTCCTACACCTATTATTTTAAAATGATCTCTATCCTACACCTATTGTTTTAAAATGATCTCTACTTATGAGTTTGCATCACAGGGTCAAAGAGCCTTGGATTTTGTTCTGAGAAACCAAGGATTGATAGACAAGACTCTTTTGTTCGATATTGAACTCTTAAAGATTGGTGTCTAACTGAGAGAAATTTGGCTGCTATAAGTAAATTCAAGGGGTATTTCTGCAATGTACTTATTGTTGGGAGTTTGTCAGGTCAAGCCATCAGAGTCAAATTTTCGACATAGGGATAACCAAAGAAAAGCAGTTTGCGGTACCGTTAGAGCGTCCACAGTGGATGTGTTAGCAATGGACTATAATTTGTTCATAGTCAAAGTAATAGTTGTATTTTTTTTTGACATGTGTCAAATGTTATTGTTGACATTTCACAAACTGATGGCTTTAAGCCACAAAATTTTTACTTGTTAATGAAATTTAACCACAATTTTTTTACTTTTTAATGAAATTTAACCAACTAAATTAAGCCACATGGCAAAAATTCAAAATAGAAACTTTGATTAAACTTAATAATTAGTTGCCAAATAGACCCTAATTTAAGCAACCACATACGCAATAAAGCATTCTTTAGTGATGCAACATATATAAGTTACTTTTAACAAATATTTGTGTTGTATTGAATGTGTAAAATTAAATTAATCTATTTAAATTAAATCACTCAGAAGTTTGAGTCTTGTAGTGAAAAGTTATTTATAAACTTTTATAAAATGAACTAGAATTCTCACCCGTCCATTGTAGGGGAAAAAATAGTATAACATAAAAATTTGAGTAGTTAGTCATCATCAAATTTACATAAAAAGTAAACACATAAAAAGAAAATGATCACCCGCCCACTGTAGGCGGGGTTACACTATCCACAGCTAATGTGACACACATGTCAGCTTGTATAGTTGATGTGGCAGCTTACTGAGGCTGACATGTGTGTGCCATATCAGCTGTGAGCAGAGTGGACGAGTGAACGAGACTGGTAACATAACAATGTACCAATGATTGATAAAATAGGAATATAAAATATAAATGGAAAACTTGTTCATATTCTAGAAACTTAGAGAGAAGACTCAATCATTCTTCATTTTGCATAGACAGTTGCTCTTCATCGATTTTAATCACCTAATCATTAGTTGGGAAATATTCCTGAAAATATCGGTTAGTAACTTTGCCCTGACTATTGTTCTTCAAAGTTATATAATTTCTTCAAGTCCGCAATCTCATCATTAGGTATTCAAGCATCGCCTTTGAATAGACTTCCACAGCACATGCCGTAATAAAATTACAATGTTCGAACACTCATAGTTGCTTGTATGTGATATCATTTGACCTAAACATCAAAATTACTCACGCATTGCACGAGGAGAAAAATAGTAATAAAAAATTCAAACTTTGATATACAAAATTCTAAATAATAAATCACGATTAAACTTACATAAGAAAATGAGTATAGTAATAAAGTATTAATTAGTTGTAAACCTGTTATAGCAATTAAATATAAATATTTGATATAATGAAATTTAAATTATTTGAAGTGAGTTCCACTTTCATTTGCTTCGTTCAGATTGTTCATAAAAGGAGGTGTAATTTAATTCTTTCAACATTGTAGGGATCCAGACAAGAAATTTAAATCATTTGAAGTGATTTCCACTTTCATTTGCTTCGTTAAGAGTGTTCATAAAAGGAGGTGTAATTTAATTATTGCAACATTGTAGGGATCCATTTACTTGTCTGGGAGCTTAAATTGTTTTCTCAAATAGCACGAAAAAGAAAGTGAAACACATGTCTAGAGTAGTATTCAATATTCAGAAAAGTAGGGCCGACAAAAAGTAAAATAGCATGAGAAACTGCAATTAATCTATAGATTAACATAGAACAATTACCAATGAATCATAAATATGCCGAACTAAAATATATTTTCCCCACACAAAAGTATCCAATGACTATCTTTTCCATTCATTTCAAGAATGCAGGATTTATTTATCAAATTAGTCTAAGAAATCATGGGTAACACACTTAATTTGCTGGTATACACATACAGAATGCATTCACTGGGCAATGGCCCATTACACCAAAGTCATGGCTCTAAGTGTGACTACTGAATGCTATGGCATCGTTTGCCACCATCACTGGCCTATGTGCCTCCCTGATCTTTTTAAGTACAACGTGCTCCCTCACTCCGAGAATCAATGTGGCTTCTCGCCTTGGCATGACCTTTTCAAATCCACCAAGTTAAAATCTCCAAGGACGAGTAACTCTAGGACGATTTTTGAACACTTTCCATGCTCTTATTCAAGACCAAGGCAGGCTACCACTACACTTCCTAATTTCTGTAGAACTAATTAGAATGCAAATCAACCAAAGACCTGTGTAATTCCTTTCTGGTGTAGCCAAACTAAAAGATCCTTATACATCATAAATGGACAAAGAAGATTGAGTAACAGATTGAGTAATGAATTTACATGATAATCAAATTCAAGGTCCCTGGTTCAAACTTAACTTCAGGCAACAGTAAACATTGAAGCAACTAAATTCACATGCATGATTCAAAACCATCTTCTTGCAATATAATATCAACCTTGACAGTGCAATGAGAACCAGAAATAAATGCGCTAACAGCATGAATGTACTCTACTTCAAACATGTGGTTATGTTCCTTCTAGTATACTATCAAAATCAACCAGAAAGGTGAATGATGGAGCACATGGAATCAGGAAGAATAAAAAAGTTCAGAAATAGAATAAAAAAGTCATAGAAGAAAGAAGAGTTGCAGCAAGAAATAACATTCTTTCAATCAGAAGTAGAAGAACATGGGGTAGCATTGGGGGTAGAAGAAAAGGAAGAAAAAGGAACCTAGATAATTTTGAGCTCATCCATATATCGTTATGTACGTCAACAATCACTTCACTAACAAATCACAAAGCTGCAAAAAGACACAAGAATTATTGCAAATATTTAGAGCATGAATATATATATATATATATAGTTAAATGAAAAGAGTTCAAAGAAAATAACCTGCTTTGATAGAATGCACTCTACTTGAAACAGGTGGTTCAACATTGCATATTCTTCCCCGTAAACTATCAAAGTCAACCACAAAGATGAATGATGGAGCACATGAGATTTGGTAGGATAGAAAAGCACATAAATGGAATAAAAAAGTCCTAGAAGGAAGAGGTCAAACAACAATGAAATAACCTGCTTTCAATGACATGACTTACTTTCAGCTTATATATATCATCAACAATAATTCCTTGGTTTAATACAAAGAAGAAGAAAAGAAAGTTGAGCTGAACTTCAGTGACTATGGAGTGCAACATTTTTAACCGAGATTCATTAAAGAGGAAAGGATAAACTCAAGTAAATAGACCTGCTTGTTGTTGGGTTAATGGGTTCAGTCTAGGATGAATACCCAACTTAAATACAAGTCGAAAGTTAGAAGATGAATGATGCAATTTCATTAATTTTATTAATTAACCTACGTGATTACTTAGTGACCTGAGGTACACGACATCCAAGGCAAACTCATTGTCTATATAAATGAATGGATTTATAAATGGGTTTAAATTTCAAATTTTATATAGTTGTCGATATTTGATTGTGTCATATGGAGGTAATGATTAAAAATTTAAAATGATATAAGAGTTCAAGTCAAATTAACTATGTGGTTAAATGTAGTGTTGTCATGTGTCCAAAAATTAAAATTTAAATTGATTGATAAATTCGAGGTGTTTTTAAATTGTTATCAAATAGTGATAAATTTGTCTTTGGCTGCAATTGAAGGTGCGCATTAGGCAGAATAAATACATGAAAAACAGAGCGCACAAAACACGGAATTTCACGCACGAAATTGACAGAATTAGGAGGAAAATTCAGCAGCGTTCTTGGTCGCTTGGAAGGAGTTTTTTCATCGTTGAATTGGGCGTTCGTCTTTTTCAAACGGTGGTTTTCTCCAAGTTAATTCTTAGAATGAGTTAGTTGATATCTTTCATTTATCTCTTGTTGATTATTGGAGTCTATCTATTATTGTTAGATAAGTTATTGTGGTGCCAAGAATATTATTCTTGACGTTGTTGCGCGATTGTTGTAGTGTGTGGTTACCTGTTGATTCATGGCAAGAATCTTGAGAAGTTAAATATTGTATTCCCATTATTATTTGATGATAGTGGAGTTGTCGGTTTGCTCCGTCGATTGTCCCTTCTCATGGGAGGGTTCTACGACGTAAAATAATTATTGGTGTTATTTACGTTTCCACACGTATATTATTATTTGACATATCGATTGCCTATTTTAATTACACGAGTTTAGAGAAATTGATTGAATTCCCAATGCTTGTAACACACACCACTCTCGAACAACTCGTACTAAAAAAGGCAGGCTTCTTGTTTCATCTCGGAGTTGTTAGCACTGAAGAAACACGGTCGCCGTGCCATTGAATTACAGGAATGGGGGAAATTATAGAACAAAGCAAAGCAAAGATTAGGAAATGTACTGGTAAAGGAAAAATCTTATTGAAGAGACCAGGAAATTATATAAATGCCATGCACGAAAGCTGCATAAATACCCCCAAAAATCGTAATAAGAATGAATTCAAATTAAAGAAAATTAGGTTTCATACCAAATTAACCGACAAATATATATCAAACCAAAAAGAATCATAATGACAGATTGAAAAGGATTAGGGTTCATAAATTTATTTTACTAAATTAAATCACTCAGAAGTTTGAGTCAGTCTTCTTGTTGTCAAAAGTTATTGGTAAACCTTTATAAAATGAATACTAATAAAAAGAATATTTCATAGACACAATTCCAACTCACCTGTATAGTTGTTAAAGTTAATAAAAAAATTGACGTCTAGTTAAAAAATATTCTTTTAACAAATCAAATGGAGCATTAATTTTTGCATGAAAAGATTCTTTTCCTAATATATTCTTTCATTTATTTACTAATTAGATTTTCACCCTTATATTGTACGGAAATTAATAATCTCATATGTATTATATATATATATATACACACACGTATTAAAATGAGATTTTAAATAAACTATGATTAACCATAAAATTCTATCGTAAAATTCCATATTGTCCTATTGTGATTATTATCATCCCCTAATGTCTTTCCAAATAACATTTAGGGTTAATTTCATAAAAGGTCCCCAATTTTTAGGTTAAGAATCAGTTAGGTCTCCAACCTTTTTAAGACTCTCTTGGGTCTTCAACCTTTCATAAATAAGCACGAAAGGTCCTTTTTTTTAACTATTCGGTCTTTTTTTTTAAAAAAATAACGATTATACCCTTACCTTATTAACTTTAAAAATAAAATATTTAAAAATAGTAAAAAATTTTAAAAGAAAAGGAAAAAAACCCACCCACACCCCACCCCACCCCACCCCACCCCACCCTTCCCTCTCCTCCCTCCAAAATCACCGGAAAGCTGTCGTTTCCGACGGCTAAATGGGGATGGATTTTTTCTTTTTTTTAATTTTTAAATATTTTATTTTTAAAGTTAATAAATTAAGGGTATAATCATCATTTTTTAAAAAAATTGACCAAATAGTGAAAAAAGGTTGGGACCTAGGCGAGTCTTAAAAAAACTGAGGACCTAATCAATTTTTAACCCAAATGTTGGGGACTTTTGTGAAATTAACCCTCAAATAACATTGATCCTGTAAAGACACTTGCATCGATCACGCCACACACATGATAATACTCCTTTTTTTGGGGGGGGGGGGGAGATGGACATGATAGAGTTCTACATGTTTACTCAAATTATATTGGATATTAGGTCTAAAGATTCGATATAAATGAATCTTTCATTTATAATATATTAGTTTTCACCCGTGTGTTGCAAGGGAAGATAACTTTATAATAATATAAATAATTATAAAAAGTTGAACGATTAGTGCGCAACAAAATTACACGAATAGTATATATTAGCTGTTACACGAAAAAAACTTGCAATTATAATAGAAAGCTACAAAATTGAAAGTAGTAGACGAAACAAAAAAACACCACAATAAACTAATATAGTTAATCCAAATTGTTGAAATATAGTTACTTTTGGAAGCAAATTATTTATACTGTACAATGTGGAAGCTATATTCCAATAGAAGATCTCATACAGTTATAATGTTTTGTTATAATCATGATTTCAAACAAACCGCCTTATATGGAAATCAAACCGTATAAAATTCGGACGGAAACTCTTGAAGACAACGCCGACCTCCCTCAATTCGCCTTGTTTTACATCTATATAGCATATCCTCAGTTATTCTAGAACTGTATATACACAAGCCCTTGTTTTACATATATAAAGTATATCACCAGTTATTTTAGAACTGTATATACATAAGCCATCTATAGTAATGTCTCTTCATAAAACAATAATTTGCTAATTTAGTCCATAACTTTAACTACTTAAGTCAATAGTATCATTTTCAATTTTTGTTTAATTCATTCAACCTTCAAACCTTTGAAACTCTCCAAAATAAATTGTGATTAGTTCATTCGAATCATATATCACAGTGCAATTAAATAGCAAGATTATTATATAGTGTTGCTTGAAGTGGTATTTCAAACCATTACAAAAAGGTCAACACAAAAATTAACATATCGCGTAATTTCTAGAAGAAGATAATTTATACATAACAAATACACTAACTATAGAAAAATATTTTGTTACCTTAACACAATGAGAGTATAAACATGTATTGATTAGTGTAACAAAGTATAAAAAATTAAGGCTATCAAATAAATTTCCTTTCTCTTTAAACTTTAAAAAAAAAATGAAACAAAAAAGAAATTTTCTTTCCGTTCAAAGATTCAACTACACGTGTATCACAAACTAAATAATGGCTTTATTATATTAAAAGGTAATAAAATATTCCAATTGACTGAAAGAATAATTTAACACATTTTTAATGTTGCCATTGATAAAAGAAAATTTTTCTTCTTTGCACACCCAGCTTCCAAGGAAAGAAATAAGAAAAAGTAAGAAAGAAAGAAAAATACTATAATGTTTGGCTGGGTAAATTTAATAAATAGTCACTGACTTTTCAAATTGTAACTACTAATTCATTATATTTTGAAACGTAACTTAATACTCACTGAACTTTCAATATGGTTCACCGTCCATCACTTCATTAACTTCGTTTGCACATGTGGCTAACGGTGTTACACACGTAGCTAATTGTGTAAAGTATAGACTAACTTTACTCACTAAATTTAAGAGTGAGTTAATAAAAACTCACTGGTGTTTGAAAGGGTAACCATCTACTCACTGAATATTGAAATGTAATCCAGCATTCACTGAGCTTTCAATTTTTTCAATTTGTAAACATTTATTTATTGAATTTTAAAATGTAATCAAACACTCACCAAACTTTCAGAGCATAACTATCTACTAAACATTGAATGTAACATGAATGAAACACTTGGCTCAAGAAGTTTATTAATTTATGATTTTTGATTATTGTTACGTAAAAACTTTACGGATTGCTTTATGCTAGGGAATAGGGATGGCAATGGGTTGGGTTTGGGATAGATTGGGGTCTGCTCCATCCCGAACCCAACCCGTTGTCATACACTCATCTGTACAAGTTAATTAATCTTAATTATTTTAGGTGGGCTAGATTAAATCTATCACATTTTAATGTTTTAAGAATTGATGAGAATTTATTAAATATGGTTTGATTTGATAGAATAGAATACAATTTGCTTATTAGTTCTTGAATTGAACGTGTTGATTCACTCATTAAAGGCCATCAATAGTAATAATCTTTGAAATGATGGAGGCCGAATTTTGACGATGAGCTGCTACAAACATGGCTAGACGACACCTACAAATCTTGTCTATTGTGACTTTCAATAGAGATGAGAGATTATTTTAATTGAAAACAAATAAAAAGATGAGTAGAGAGAAAAATAGCGGGAAAATAGAAAAGAAGAATAGACATTGTTGAGGAAATCATAATGATATGTGATTGATCTAACACCATATATGTTATATACTATAGCACATATGGTGTCAGAGTAGGATTGCATGATGACAATTGATGGAAAAATGATGAAAAGTGGAAGAAGTGAGAGAAAATTAGTTTTAGAAAAGTAAAATTTAAAATAAAATTAGGAAGTATATGGGGCCTGTTTTAATTTAATATGGGCCTTGATGGTTGTGAGTTTTGTATTGAAGTGAACACAACCACCACCTCCTCCAATACAGCTGCTGCACTTAGTATTATATCTCATCTTCTCACCTTCTTTTTCCATCCTCTTTATTGTCAACATTTATTGCCATTATCGTTTTATTGATGTTACATTCATGGAAAAAAAAATCTGCTGCTCCAATAGAATATAAGATAAGCTACTCTGACCAATAAAGAAGCCACGTATATGTCCAAGAGTCCCATTTTAACAATAAATTCAGACCCTTATATCTATAAGTCGATTCTTGATTTGTCCAGTAGAGTGTAGCAAGTAGCAAAATTTTGCCCTACAATGGTGACTGATGCTGATGTGAAAAAATGGCTTCCTTAATTTCCTTGTTATCCATTCTTTCTAGGAGATTCTTTTATATGAACAGCTCCACAAGTTGTTGAACCAACATCCACTGCTTTTTGCATAGTTGCAGGTGAATTAATTTTCCAGTGCAGTGCAGCGACTTGGATGGGATATGGAGGTTAGTAGAGAAATCAAATCTCCTGAAGTTGTAGCGGAAAATTCCGAGTCTCAAAAGAGAAAGAAACTAGGAATCTATTTCATTGAGTCTGATGACAGGCGGACTGCTTTCGGAGGTGGTTACATGGGATCCGGAGGAGCTACAACCGTAAACATCCACGGAAAACCGATTTTTAACCTCTCTAAGACCGGTGGTTGGATTGCAGCATTCTTCATCTTCGGTACATCCTCAGAGTACCGTTATGCTTTTTCTAATTATTATTATTATTATTATTATTATTATTATTATTATTATTATTATTATTATTATTATTATTATTATTATTATAAGACAAGAAGCTCCACTCCACTGATATATTGCACAATCACAATCACTTTGTTGTTTCATTCTTTGATGTAATTGTGTAGGGAATGAAATGGCAGAGAGAATGGCCTACTTTGGGCTCTCCGTTAACATGGTAGCATTTATGTTCTACATCATGCATCGACCCTTCACAACTTCTGCCAATGCTGTTAATAATTTCTTGGGAATATCTCAAGTATCTTCTGTACTGGGTGGTTTCCTTGCTGATGCATATCTTGGTAGATATTGGACAATAGCAATTTTTACGACAATTTACCTTGCGGTAATCACTTTTGAAAAACCTACTCTTGTTATTTATCAACAATAAGATCCAAGTTTAGCCTATTTACTTTTTTAAGGACCAGTGTGATCAGATTGCCCTTCTTTTGGGTAACTGTGAACCTGCTAAACCATGGCAGATGCTATACCTCTACACAGTTCTATACGTCACTGGATTTGGAGCTGCAGGTATTAGGCCCTGTGTCTCCTCATTTGGGGCTGATCAGTTCGATGAAACAGTAGAGACTACAAGAGACACTTGGATAGATTTTTTAACTTGTTCTACCTCTCTGTCACCGTTGGTGCAATTGTGGCCTTCATCTCAGTGGTCTACATTCAGATAAAACACGGGTGGGGATCTGCCTTTGGTTCATTGGCAATTGCTATGGGCCTCTCCAATTTGCTATTCTTTCTTGGCACTCCATTGTATAGGCATAGATTGCCTGGTGGCAGCCCTCTGACACGCGTTGCGCAAGTCCTAGATGCTGCCTTGAGGAAGAGACATGTTTCTTTTGATAGCAGTGATTACATAGGCTTGTATGAACTCCCAGGCAAAAGATCTGCCATAAAGGGTAGCAACAAGATAGCTCACACTGATGATTTCAGGTAGTAGCACTTGCTTGTGATTACTGTAATAATAATTATTAACTTAGATACACATATATCATACTCTGGACTTGTGAACCCATAGATGTCTGGACAAAGCTGCTCTGCAACTAAAGGAAGACGGTGGTACCAATCAAAATCCTTGGCGCCTTTGCACCGTAACACAAGTGGAAGAAGTCAAAATTCTTGTAAAACTCATTCCAATTCCAGCTTGCACTATTTTACTGAGTCTCATCTTAACAGAGTTTTTAACTCTATCGGTACAGCAGGCGTATACATTAAACACTCATATGGGTCGCTTGAAACTCCCTGTGACGTGCATGCCAGTCTTCCCAGGGCTCAGCATATTCTTGTTACTATCTCTCTATTATTCTGTGTTTGTCCCTCTGTCCAGGCGCATCACAGGTCATCCTCATGGCGCTTCTCAGCTTCAGAGAGTAGGCATTGGATTGGCAGTTTCAATCCTATCTGTGGCATGGGCTGGATTATTTGAGAGGTATCGAAGACATTATGCCATACAACATGGGTATGAGGTCAGTTTTCTGACTCCCGTGCCTAACCTCAGTGCATACTGGTTGTTAATCCAGTATTGCCTAATAGGGATTGCTGAAGTGTTTTGCATTGTGGGGTTACTGGAATTCCTCTATGAAGAGGCACCAGATGCTATGAGGAGCATTGGGTCTGCTTATGCTGCTGTAGCTGGTGGCTTAGGTTGTTTTGCAGCCACTATACTCAACAGCATTGTCAAATCCATAACTAAGCATGCAGAGGATAGGCAGCAGTCCTGGCTATCTCAGAATATTAACACCGGACGTTTTGACTATTTCTACTGGCTTCTCACCGTGTTTAGTGTGATTAATTTTTTTGCATTCTTGTACGCTGCGAAACGATACCAATATAGAGCAAAGCAGGCCAATCACACTAGACAACAAGTAAACGTGCAACTGAGCGGCAAATAACATTCCCAATGCTCCATCAGATTATTACTGTCCATTTTCAAGTGTATCTTGAATTATAAGGTTCCCCTCTTTAGGTATCGGTTCAGGTTATTGTTTAGTTTCATGTTTTTACCGACAAAAGAAAATGCCTCCAGATAAAAGAAGATGAAATTCAAAAGCAATTTCCGATGAACTATTTGTTTTATAAATGCTCTAGCCTCTGGTTTTATTGTCAGCCTTGCTTTGATGCTGGGAGTTGTGCCGACATCCCCAAACCCAGTAAAAGGTCAAATATTTCAAACAACATATCGAAGACTCATACTCTTCGTTAGTGGAAAATTCATGGGTGTGTTCAAATGCCCCAATTTTATTTTAATTTACTTATTTTTTTGGGTACTTTTTTCCTCCATTTTTGGGGAACTCATGGAGCATGGGTGTGTTCAAAGCAAAATTTGTTCTCTGCTATTTCTAGTAATTTTCTTCTTCCTTCTTTATCTAAATAAAATCATGAGATTTTATTATTATATCATCAAGAATAAAGTACACATGGAGACAAATTAGGCCACTAATTTAACAATAAATTGAGTCCTTAAATTCACACTTTGACTTCTTGATTTAGCCGCAAAAGGATGAAGCAAGTAGAAATTTGTTTAATGGACGAGAACGTATGCAAACCTACTGCATCGGAAGATAGACAGACATAATTTTGTTGCTAGTTCCTTTTCTAAATGATTTGGAGAATCAAGCTTAAGATTTTTGTGCAAGCTCTGCTTCTGAGTTTCTCTGTAAATCTAGCAGTTCAATATGAGAAACACACACACACACACACATATATATATAGCCTATATGGATGCTTAATCGCCTTTAAGGTTGTATTATACTCAAAGTGGCAAATGAAACAATCGGGCCCCAACTTAGATCCCAGTATGTTACACTAGAAACAGACGTGTTACACCACTTCAAACAATATTTTTGAATTACTTAATAATACAAGGACGTATGTGACAATTAAGTTCAGACAACATATTAGCAATATTATAATATAGAAGGTTCTTATGACGAGGGGCAAATCACAGAGTCATAAAACAAAATGACTAACAAATTGGAAGTATGGTCAAACTTAAGAAGGGATGGTTAAAAATAACAGTGCACAAGAATACAGTAGAGACATGAAGGTAGAGTCTGTGCCACGATGTTAACGTTAGGGCACAAGCAACCATGTGCATTCCAACGAATATCCTGGCATTTGATGAATGTCTATTGAATTTTGGTTGGCTCCTCTCAACCAAGATCGAGGAGCAATTAATTGCAGTAGAAAAAGGCATAAACACGCAATATTTAGTAAGCTTCGATTGTATCCAGTCACCGTTGCGGGAATCTACTCTGATTAGTCTCTATGGCATAGTTGAGTAGCCATGTATGGATGATGAAACTGGCAACCAAATATGTAATGGCAAGGCTCATAATATATCAGTACTTCAGTAGTCTTTTTCTATTTTATAATATTTTTATCAAATATATAATATTTTTCTATTTTAATTTTTAAAAATCTTAAACCAGTAAAGCTATCAAATTACAGAAAAAAAGTTCAGATAAGATACATCATACCTGTTTGAGATCTAGGAGAACACACACACACACACACATCAACACAAGAAGACCTAAATATGCTATAACAAGCACAATACATCTACAGCTGCATTGATCCTCCAAGAACTACTACCATCTGGGGTTTTAGAAAGTTAGCATCCACTTTATAGCCGGAGTTGCCGCCATTTTTAGTGTCTTTAACTTCAAAACAATAAACAGGAGCCTGCCACTTTGCATCCTCAAGCACAGCTCCAACTTCAAATGTCATTACGTGAATAGATCTTCCTGCAGTTTAGAAACGAAAATAAATAAATAAATAAATAAAATAATTGCACCAAGCAAATTTCCCAAAGCACAGGCACATCACGAGTTTCTTTCAGAGGAGTAGGAGATGTGAGATACAGATGGTACTTTTTCCCTCAGTTTGACCCTGTGGCAGAATTTTCTTGAATGGTGCATCCAATTCTCCAAATAAGATTGCATTACTTACTTCTTCACTGATAAAGTTACAGCTAAGCTAAAATTGCTTCAGTCTTTTGCGCACACAAGCACAAATATTACCGCGAGTCTATGAATTTACACATAAAAGATTTGAGGATGAAACAAGCCCAGACCTATCCTCTGATACACCTTACTCAGAATGAATACTTTGTCATCAGGGTAGCAATCGCTGATATGCATAGGCATCTTATCTAGTGTCCCAAGTCACAGAACAGAGGAAGTGGCCAATAACGAGCTGTGGATATCTTCTACCTTTTCCCATGTGATATGAGCCTTTTGAGAGAATAAGGCAAAAAGAATTTTCCCAATGCACATTCCATTGGAGATTCTCTTCAGACTTAATAGAGTTACCCATTAATGATTAATATATTTGAATTTGAAAGATGATAAGGAATGACAAATTATAAGAAATAAAAATCAGGATGATGTCCCTTGGCAGTCAAAAATCCCTCATTACCATCATAACATTTAATTATGGTGGAAAATCACACAATCAATCAACTCAAAGTTGGTGCCTAAGTTTAACATTTTTATTACTTAAAGGTGCTAATCTTACACCAAGTGAACTTTACAGATGTATCTTTATAAAGTAATAATAACTAATAATCATTGAGAAAAAGCAATTCAAGTAAGATTCAAAACTTATTACTTGCTTGACTCTTAAGTGGAAATAGCATGCATAAGCTTTTCCCAAATTGAGTAATATTTGCAATGTCGACTAATTCTGGAGTACTTTATAAAACCTAAGCAAAATTCATAACGTAAGATTCTCAATAAGTGCAATTTTTGCACTTATAATTCATTTGGAAACCAATTATAAATCAATTGGTTTATACGGTAATGTTCAAGCACCTCCCGGAGGTTTTGTTACAAAACCTCCTACTCCATATGGTATGCATTGATGCACGCCACACGGATTTGAAATACATGTGGCGTGCATCAATGCATGTCACATAGGATAGGAGGTTTTGTTACAAAACCTCCAGGAGGTGCTTGAACATTTTCATTAGTTTATAATCTAATTTGGATTTTGAATTTTGGGACACGTGGCATAATTTGGTTGGTTAAATTTTGTTGAACAGTGAAAAGTTATTATTTGATGTGATGGGTCTGTGAGGTGTTAATTATAGTATTTGACACACATCCATTTTCTATTTAACTTTCCCTTTTTCCCTCATTTTATAGTTAGTCGTGTATCAAGTTAGATCAAGAGTAGTGGAACTTTTTGGTAAAGAAAGAACTGAATTTGCAAGATTCCAAAAAAATACGAGAATAAATGCACATCTTCAGAAGTTAGAGGACCACAATGAAGAAAATCCAAATTATGAGAACCTAAAGCACAATAAGTCACGGACTACATTGAAGGTAGAAAATTAACTTAGGTAACCTCAACTATAAGTAATTTTAGTGAGAAAATAATATAGCAGTTTATAAATTAATTGTTATGTTAAATTTTTCTTGACAAATCTTGCATTATTTATCTTTTTGGTCCATTGATTTATGATAGATTAGCTTTTGTTAAAATTGAGAGACAATAGCTTAAGCTAGATTAGCAATATATAAAGCATGAATTTAATCAACCTATAATAAATACACGTGGAAGTTCTAGGAGACCTATAGGAATTTCTTGATAACAAATACATTAATTAGGGTATGTAGAGATCTATGCTACATCAGTAACGCATAGACGATAATCCATTAGACCTGTAGAGATTAATTGTTGTCCTATAATCTTTATTGGATTAGGACAAGCAAATAGTTATGGAATTTTGTGGATCGTGATACATTTT
Organism: Nyctanthes arbor-tristis; assembly: GCA_963692815.1. Lineage (NCBI taxonomy): Eukaryota > Viridiplantae > Streptophyta > Magnoliopsida > Lamiales > Oleaceae > Nyctanthes > Nyctanthes arbor-tristis. Next base: position 103,380 of record CAVNYN010288961.1, on the reverse strand, counting down.
TGTTAGAAGTTTTTTACTCTTTTTGCATACTTTAGTTGTGATCATTTAAATTAAGGTGAATTTCATATATGGCCCTCAACCTTTATTTATTGTATCAATTAGGTCCCTAACTTTTTTCTTCAACACCACGGGTCCTCAACTTTTCATAAATCAACATATAAGGTCCCTAGTCCTATAAAATTGACAGTTATACCTCTTACTCTTTTTTTCTTTAATAACATTTACTTTCTAAATAAAAATAAAAAATAATAAAAAGGGAAAAAATTTCTTTCCACCATACATATTTAGTTACTCACTCCATTCCTAAGTTAGTTGTAAATCAGAAATTCCAATAGTCATTTTCGACGGTGAAAAGAGACTTACATTTTACTACTTGCTCCTCTCACTGCTGTCAGAAAATGTAAGAAAAACGAGGATTTTCCCCCCAAAAAAAAAAAAATTCCCACGTGTAAAATAGATAGCTAGGTAGATATGTGAGAAAATTTTATTTTCCTTTTCATTTTTTATTATTTTTACTATTTTTAGAAATTTTTAATTTTTATCCAAAAAAGTAAAAGCAAAAATATCATAAGACTTTATAAGTGGATTTATGAAAGGTTAAGGACGTACGATTTTAAAAATGGTTAGGGACCAGATGATATGAAGTATAAAAGTTGGGGACCATATATGAAATTAATCCTTTAGTTTTAAGGGGTGTTTAATTCATTATTATAATTTCTTATTAAAAAGGACTTTTTGATATTAAACGCAAAGGTTGCGGCCTGCGGGATAAAATAAGAAATTAACATAAAAAATAAATAATAAATAAAAATAATGGAAATCACTCAAATCAGCCTGTAGGTTAGTTTTGCCAACCAAAAAAAAAAAAAAAAAAAGAAAAAGAAGAGAAGAGAAGGCCTGTAGGTTAGTTCTAAATTCTATTTAAAAAGTCCAATTTAGAGACGAAAATGCGAGCTCCTATAAGTCCACTGGTCCACTTCATTATTTGTGTTGATAGGTTGGACTTGCAGTCATTTTTTTCGAAAAGAATTACTGAATATATATATATATATATATATATCACTCTGAGAGAGAGAGAATTTCAATTCAATGTAATACTAATACCAGTGTAGAAAACCCAATGGACGGGCCGTTTGGTGATAACGTCCTCGTAGTACCAAATGAAGTCGACCTTCTCCCAGACATTACACAAGAATCCATCAACAAGTTGCTGGCCCAGATATGTGGCTCCGTCGAGCCAATTGGGGCGGAGAATTCCAACGTCCAGCTGGGCGGTGCGACATTCCTTGGTTGAATCAAGTGTGTAGCGGAAAGTGGTTCCATTGTTCCACTCGGCATCATAGAGGAGCTTCCCCAGCTGATCCTGGATGATGTTAAAGTTTCGACCGTTGGGCCAATCGTACCAGAGGTCTATTAGGCTGAGGGAGCCGCTGTAGTTGACATAGAGGATGGAATGGAATTGATGGGGCCATGGGGTAGGAGTTGGATTCTTTGGATTGTGTTTGGCTGTTGCTGATGGCAGGTAGAGTGAAATTGGAGTGAAGAAGAAGAAGAAGAAGAAGAAGAATGGGTGAAGAGATTTGGAACCGGTGGATTTCATCACTGCACGCCACTGAAAATATGGTGAAATTGGGAATCGGGATGATAGATTAGCCTGTTTGTCTTTGAAAATGGCACGATGCGGCCCCAATCTAATCCTCTTGTTATATTTTAATGCTTGAATTTCGTCCCCTCACCAATTCCGTCCCCGACTTTGGATTATTATTTTCTTTATTTATTATTTATTTATTTAGTTCTTATTATTATTATTATTATTATTATTATTATTAGATAAAAGTATTGTTTAGGATAAAAATTTACGTTTAAGTTTTACCAACACCAGTCACGGCACGTGCGTTGATCGTGTCACTAATTTCTTATTGTAGTTATCTTAATGATCTATGAATTGAGATTTTGGTGGAAATATCATGTCAAATATAAACCATGTAATAGAGATTTTTTTTCTTTTCTTTTCTTTTCTTTTCTTTTCCTTTTTTTTTTAAATTTTTTGGTGCGTGAATTATTTATGGATTATTTATTCCGAGAACAAACAATCCTAATTAGGAATCTTAAATGAAGTTATACGATTGGAGCTCTATTTTTGGAATTATGGTGCACAAACCACCATTAGATTTCACGGTTTTCACCTTCGTTAATAAAATGTGTAACCATATCTTTTGCCAACAATTCATATATCAACGTAAAAGTTTAGAATTTAAAATCATGTATACCATGGAGAATGCTACATAGCCCCAGAAGAATAAACGCAGCTTAGTGTTCATTTGGAATTCAAAAATTGACGAAAAATCTACTTTGTCCATGTTTGGAAATAGTTCTTGCAATTTCTTCATTCTTTCACTAATCCCCGTAAGCCTCATCTACACATTAGCAAACAAAAAATTAATATTGCTTCAACCCACCATCCAAGTGAATTCAAATATATGACAGCCATAAAATTACCCTTTCTGCAATTCTTCGTGGATGAGTGGTGCAACCTCTTTTAGGCCGAACTTGAGAAGGAACACAATTCTTCATTGAAATTATAGATATTGTTGTATTGCAACCATTTCAGAAGAAGTTTCCCTTATCTGATATTCAAGGCTAGGAAACTCCATCTCAGTTTTTCTACAAAAATTGATGAGGCTCCTACAAAAGAGCCTTATCTCCCATGTGGCTGCTTATTAGGACTAAGGAAGGGTCCCACGAGTTGTAAAAATCAGATTCACTCTCTCCTCCATATTGTCTACTGCGGAAAAAAGTCCCCCCTGACAATCGGATTTAGACCAATAGGCCTCGCTACCTTAGACTCCCGAACCATCAGTGTAACATCCCAATCCTTTTAATTATTCATTCTACGAAGTCGATTAAAAATATAAGGACTAAATTTAATGTGTACACAAAATTTAGGACTAAAGTGAAAACAAGAATTATGTTATTAAAAAAAAAAAAAGGCGAAATTTTCCAGAAAATTCGGGACATTGCTGGGCCAAGTGACTATATATATATATATATTGTATATAAACTAAAAGCTAACAACAACAATACAAAGCAAGAAAAAAAAAAGAAAGAAAAGAAGAGAAGAAATGGCCGTAGCTTTCTGCCGTTTTTGAAAAAAAAAAAATTCTTGAAAAGAAGAAGGAAGCCAATCAAAGGGGTAAACTAGTAAGTATTCTTGTCTTCAACCTTTGAATTTATAAAGTTAAAGAATATGGATTTTATGGAAATTTTAGAAACATTTAATATTAAGTTATGATTTTATTTAATATATGTTCTAAATGCATCAAATAGTTATTTGATTATGAAATATGGGATTCTTGATACTATTATAGAGATTTTTAATAGGTAGTGTAAAGATGAAAGTTTGGTATAGTTGAAACTTTATATGGAGGAAATGAAGTGAAGTTGATATAAGTTAGTGTGATAGTTTTATGAAATGGTATTATGGTGGTTGAAGAAGTGGTGAAACTAATAATGAATATAAGAAATGAATGTCTTAAATTTAATAGTAAATGCGAAAATTAATTAAGACTAAAAACTAGTGTTTAAAGATCAAGAATTAGTATTATTTGTTACTTTAGTAGGCATTGAGACTTGAATGTGTGATGACATACAATTTCTTAGGTAGAATAAAGACTAGAGTATTTACATGAATTATGTAATATGTAAGAGCAAGTGTAGAAAATCTTATTAAAGGATAAAGATTAATGTTTAAAGATGAAAAGTAGTGTTGTTATTTCTAGTGGGTATTTAAGATTTTATTAAGTGACATTATCATCATTTTAAGATGGAATAAAATCTAGAATGATTAGATGGAAGGGATAACTATATGTTTAATGTTAAAATAAGGAAATTTTAGAAAGTTTAGTGCAATGGGGAAATTTTATTCAATGGAAATTTCATATTATGAACTCTAGTTATGTAGAAAATTTTAGTTAGTGAATGGTGTTGCAAAGAAATGAAGGAAATGAAGTTAACAAAAGTTGAAGAAAGAGTAAAGGAAATGGATTATTAATTAAATTACTCATGTTTTATTTCAGGAGACACGGAAGAAATTGCAAGGGCCTATCAACCCAAGTAAATCACATATATATAGCCAGTGAGTGAAATTTTCTCCAATATTTTGTAAATGAAATTTATTATGCTCTATTTTATGTGATGATGTGAAGTTTATTGAAAAAAAAAATTATATGTTTTTATAGATATTTTGAAAGTTCTTCTCTTATTCAAGAATTTATGAAAATTGGAACGTGATGTTAATAATTTTCGAGATGCTTGATTTGAAATTCCCCGAATTGTATCCTATGTTTATGATCATACCGCCTACGGGCGAAGGGGCCTATGGCTCAAGCTGACCAATGAACGCCGCCCAGGCGAAGGGGCCTATGTGCTAGCTATGGCTCAAGCTGTTTAATTTGCCGCCTGGGGCGAAGGGGTCATAAGGTACCTATGACCCAAGCTGATTGTCTACGCGCGTATGACTTGATATCATAATTATGTGATGTGGGATACTCTTTTGGGGTGAATTCTATGATAATCTTGAAATGAAGTGAAATTCATGATGTTTCTATCGTTGTAACGATTTATAAATAAGGATGATTTACTTATGATTTGCTTGGATGAAAATAACAATGATAAAAATGGTCTTGTTTAAAAGTATGAATGTTTCTTAATATTCCATTCACTGGGCGTTAATGCTCACGAAAATATTTTTCAATGTTTTCGCTTCCAGGTATTAACTGAAGTTTGAGCAACACTTGGATTCCATTCTGGAAACGAGCCTTTGACAAGGTTGGCATGATCAACTAGAAATGTAACAAGGAAATGCATGTTGATGTGGTGAAATACATTTTGATATGTTGACATGCTTATGTATATTAAGAAGAAAAGACTAAGGCTAATATACCTTTGAATTTATATCTATGTGTAGAATTTGTTATGTTATGATACATATTGACTTGATGTGTGGTGGCGGTTGGTTGGGGTTTTGAATTGTGTTGCAGTAGGGGTTGGTGCAGTTTTGTCATGCAGTGAGGTTTATCCGTAAAATAGGGGAGATGCTGCCAAAATTTTTAGGAAATTTAACAAGAAAACGAGCCTAGGCGGTGAATTCTAACTTCTAGTTAGAATTTATCGTCAGCGCACGCCACATTTTTAGTATAATATAGATACTAGAGGTGGGGCGTGTCATATTCAATAAACACATTTTCACAAAGAAAACACATCATACCTAACACAAAGTCATGAGTCACCCAAATGCAACAAATGCAAATATGACAACATGGAAATGATTTCTTTCTTACCCTTCCCATTGCGTGTAGCTCGACTCAAGAGAACAAATCTCTCATCTCATCATCACCCACTCACTCGATCTCTTACACTTTACACGTCTAACTGGTACACCAACTAAAGATCTCGGGTCGGGATGTTCCTCTATCACTACATCATCTCTTCCTCTATCACTACGTCATCTCTTCCTCACTAGGTAGACAATGGGCCTCCACCTAATCTAAAATGACCGGAGATCACTTAGAACTCTACTCTAGTTCACTCATAGCTCTCCACTAGGGTTCACTAAGAACTCTCCACCTGGCCAGGGCTTTCTCTCAGATAGAAGAATCTACTACATCCCCACATGTATGTCACCAATGTACTGTTACTCATCTCTAGCATCTTATCTCAACCTTACCAGTCAGACCACTCTCTACTACTCTACCTTACCAAATACATCTACCTACATGCGATCTTGATCACACACAACATTCATGCAAAAGTTCAAACTAAAATTAAACAAATGCAACAAGACAAGAAATCACTCATGCAAAACAAAAGATGCAAAAAATAAAGGTGCATATAGAGAGTAGACCTCAATACGCCCTACTCGGGTCATAACCGGGGGAGGACATCACATTGCACTCATCTCGCATCTTCCCCTTTTGTTTACCTTTCTCTTTAGGGCATTCTCTTAAGAAATGTCCAATTTTCTTGCATCCATTACATCTTTTGTTCTTCACTCTTGACTTACCTCAACTTCTATCTTTCCTTTTACCATTATTATCGTTAGACTGATCGCTGTCATCTTCAGAATCATAGCTATCATCTTTATCGACTCAAGTAGATAAAGGTTATTTGGAATGGATTTTGACATATAAAGATCCTCGAACTTCTTCTAAAGAGCTTTTGTAGAGTCATGTTTGCCAACCTTTCTCAAAATAGCATCATATAGATGTAAAATAATAGAACTGTAAGCCAACTCATCCATTTCATCTTTTTCATCTTTTGTCAATTTTGTGGGAAAATTTCCGTCAATGGTTTTTGAACTTTTTGTTGTACAAGAAGTCCCTTCATCTTTTGTTGCCAGATTCCCCCAACTCAGAACGTAATGATGTCATCTTACCAAACAAGCACAAAGCACGCAAGAATAACTATCACGCAAGTGACCACAAGCAAAGTATAAGCAAATGTACTAAACACAGAGTTTATACAATGTAGCTAACCATACTTTCCTATAGTCCGGGTCAAAGGGATATGGTAATGTGAACAATCACAAACACACTACACAAAGTAGCAATGCAACAATATATGACCCAACAAAAGCAATTTCTGACCAATAGCACACTAAATCAGCAATTAATGCAATTCATCACAAATATTTTTAACAAACTCTAATGAACATAGATTAATCACAAATTAGCCCCTAAATAATTCATATAAGGTAAACAAAGGTTTAAGAATACAATACCGAGCGAATCAGTGAATATGGTCTGTAAAACACGAAATGAGGATCTGAAAATTTCGAATTTCAAATTTTAGGTTCGATTTTCTCGTCGAAAAACTCGTAGCCGCTTTCAAACTCGATCCATTTTCTGCACACAGCTCCGATTTGAAATCCAAACAAACTGCTGGAATCCTCTCGTCGAGACGAACAATCTGCAATTGGTCCGATCGCCAGATTCTCCCGGACGCTCTGCCACTCGCAGCAGCAGTAGAGGTCGTTCGCCGACTCGTTTTGTGTATGCGCCGCCTCCGTTCACCGTCTGCTTTCACGGGCCCACCAATCGGAAGCGCCTAGTTGCCAGGAGTCGACCGGTGGTCTTAGTTACCGCTAAATCCCTCTGGATTGGCCGGAATCGCTACGGAAAGATTTGGGCAGATTGGTTCCTTCGAGTTTTCTTGACCCAGCTCTGATTTTTCAGCTCCAATCTTGAAGTTTCTTTCGTATAATCCCTCTAACCAAGCTCTGATACCATTTGTCACATATATTACACCAAGAACTCAAGAAATGGATAAACACAAAGTTACAATTTAGGCTTAGAATCAAACTCTTCTACAAGGAAACTCTAAGATGAGCAACACCCTACACTCAAATGGAAGAGCCAACCACAATCACACCACTAAGGTAGTGATTTCTCTCCTCACAAAGAACCTTAGAATTTGAATATTCAAATTAGAACATAGAGAGATGTTGGAGTTTCAAGAGGAGAAGTGAAGTCTTGTGAGCATACATACTCAAGACCAAAGACAACCAAATGGGCCAAAACATCTTATTGGGCCAAGGAGTTAACAAGGAACCACATAAGGCCCAAAACTCCAACTTGGACCCAAGACTATGAAATGTGTTGCTCCCAATCCTAAGTTTCTTCTTGTAGTGGTCGATAACGTTTCAATCCTCGACAATGGCCTATAAAAGTGAGTTTGATCATCATCGCCTAGGGATTATTGGGTACCAAAATCCCAAACCGATCTCTCTTGTAAGGGAGAAGTGTCAAACAGAATGTTCCAAAAATCTAAAAACCATAACTAATCATTAAATTAGCTTACATCTCTGTTCTGCTCACCATTTTGTATTGGTTATCTGGTGTTTGCCTATTACAAATCTCTGCCCATGCCAATCACTTCACACATGTTTGGTTCCATTGATCCCATTTCTGGTAAGGAGACTGAAGCTGATAACGGGCAGTTTGTTTCTAGTGTTTGCTGTAGACAGAAATCAAATATGGTAGTTGCTGCCAATTCCACGGGCTGTATAAAACTACTTGAGATTGTTTAGAATTGAGTTCTAGCTGTAAGAACATGAGCCAATTGAATCAAAATGAGTTAAATGTTTGAGTACACACTGAACTTTGAGTCCCGTCTTCATTTACTCATTAAACTTTCAAATATCACAAATCACTCACTGAATTTTAAAAAATGTCGTTTGTTACTCACTCAATAACAATCCGTTATACTCATGTGACGGAATATCTGACATGGCTAACGGAGAGTACATGTGGCGCATACTATCTATTAATGATGCCAACAAAGCAAGTTTTACC
>CAVNYN010288961.1:81512-95009 GCA_963692815.1 Nyctanthes arbor-tristis | reverse complement strand
AATTTTATTCAATGGAAATTTCATATTATGAACTCTAGTTATGTAGAAAATTTTAGTTAGTGAATGGTGTTGCAAAGAAATGAAGGAAATGAAGTTAACAAAAGTTGAAGAAAGAGTAAAAGAAATGGATTATTAATTAAATTACTCATGTTTTATTTCAGGAGACACGGAAGAAATTGCAAGGGCCTATCAACCCAAGTAAATCACATATATATAGCCAGTGAGTAGAATTTTCTCCAATCTTTTGTAAATGAAATTTATTATGCTCGATTTTATGTGATGATGTGAAGTTTATTGAAAAAAATATATATATATATATGTTTTTATAGATATTTTGAAAGTTCTTCTCTTATTCAAGAATTTATGAAAATTGGAACGTGATGTTAATAATTTTCGAGATGCTTGATTTGAAATCCCCCGAATTGTATCATATGTTTATGATCATGCCGCCTACGGGCGAAGGGGCCTATGGCTCAAGCTGACCAATTAACGCCGCCCAAGCGAAGGGGCCTATGTGCTAGCTATGGCTCAAGCTGTTTAATTTGCCGCCTAGGGCGAAAGAGTCATAAGGTACCTATGACCCAAGCTGATTGTCTACGCGTGTATGACTTGATATCATGATTATGTGATGTGGGATACTCTTTTGGGGTGAATTCTATGATAATCTTGAAATTAAGTGAAATTCATGATGTTTCTATCGTTGTAACGATTTATAAATAAGGATGATTTACTTATGATTTGCTTGGATGAAAATAACAATGATAAAAATGGTCTTGTTTAAAAGTATGAAGGTTTCTTAATATTCCACTCACTGGGCGTTAATGCTCACGAAAATATTTTTCAATATTTTCACTTCCAGGTATTAACTGAAGTTTGATCAACACTTGGATTCCATTCTGGAAACGAGCCTTTGACAAGGTTGGCATGATCAACTAGAAATGTAACAAGGAAATGCATATTGATGTGGTGAAATACATTTTGATATGTTGACATGTTGACATGCTTATGTATATTAAGAAGAAAAGACTAAGGCTAATATACCTTTGAATTTATATCTATGTGTAGAATTTGTTATGTTATGATACATATTGACTTGATGTGTGGTGGCGGTTGGTTGGGGTTTTGAATTGTGTTGCAGTAGGGGTTGGTGCAGTTTTGTCGTGCAGGGAGGTTTATCCGTAAAATAGGGGAGATGCTGCCAAAATTTTTAAGAAATTTAATAAGAAAACGAGCCTAGGCAGTGAATTCTAACTTCTAGTTAGAATTTATCGTCGGCGCACGCCACATTTTTAGTATAATATAGATACTAGAGGTGGGGCGTGTCAATCAGCCACCCTCCTCTCACCGCTGAATCATGCCGGACGCCAGTGGCCTCCACCTCCAACCCCAGAAATCAGAGGTCGCCGGACGCCTGAGGAGAAACCATTTCAACAGTCACCACCAAATCCGACAAGCAAGCACCAACCTCCATCCAAGTCGCTCAACCTTGCCAGGGGTTCATAAGAGGGAGAGAGTAAGTGGAAGCACAAAGTTTGGGTTTTTGTAATTCAAAATTTTGGTTCGTATATTTGTGAAGAAGAATTAACAAAAATATGAAATCAACGGCGAGGAAATGATATTTCATATGGGGCTTCTCTTTATCGTTTCTCCATATTAATAGTCAAGACTTGGCAAAAATAATATAATTCCTTACAAAATAATTCCCTTTCAGCAATTACAGAGACTAGAAATAATTTTCAATTCTTGAGCATTTTCTCAGCTCACTGCTTTACTCAATTGTATATGTTAAGTTGAATAGAATCACTTTGGAGATTTGTATATGCATTTGAAAAATTTATTCTGATGGCCAAAGGAATCAGTGTGTTCTGTGTTTTTTTTGGCTTTTCACAATTATAAGCAGCTCGACTGAAGCCATTCCTTGCTTCCGGCGAGGTTGAGCGACTTGGAAGGAGGTTGGTGCTTACTTGCCGTCTTCCGATTTGGTGATTGGGGCGGAGGCCACCAGTGCCCGCGCTGAGGAGGGTAGCAGGTGGTTTGCGAGTCAAAGGTAGAGAGATGGCCTGCTACTTGGGAGGCTCGAATCTGGTTGTTGGAGTTTTCATCTGGGGGGTTGGAGCGGCCGGGTGAAGAGGGGAATTGTGGGGACGGTAAAGGGAATATTGTTGGGCCCCACTGCAAATGGACAACAAAAAATGCTGAATTGAGCCTCCACCTCACTTCCACATAGGATAAGGAGCCTTATCCATCTTGGTAGAAAAACTCTAGGACATCTTAATGCATCTTTATTTGCTACATAGCCTCTGGTCCCTCTTGGATCCATCATCGTTGAGGACAAGAAATTCTCAACAATAAAGTCTAGACAATCCTTTTAAAAATAATAAAGAAGAAAAGAAAACGTTTCATTTAACTTTTAATCAACTTAAATACTAACAAAAGATCTACTCAAAACATTTCTTGATATTCCTATTTACAGCAAAATATGCAACAAAAAAACTTTACCCATTTTTCTCTCAGTCCTCTCAACTCTTCCCAGATCCAAAAATAGGCAAACGTAGAAGCAAATCTGTTACTTGATTGCACATTTAAGCAAGGAAATATAGCTGGACAAACCGGAGAAGGAAAACTTCTAACGAAAGAAATAATAGATATCTTGTTGAAGTACCAGTAAAATAAACATCCTTTGCCGGAACAAACACGCTATAAAATTAAAGCAGATTTGACATCACCTAAAAATTTCCATACTAAATCAAAGATTATCCTACAAAAATAAACTCTTTTTAATGCATCATTGTGAGAGCATATATATGTTAGTTCGTTATAAATCCATTCAGTCCAAGAAGGTCCCAGGCATAGAGCGGAAACAAAGATCAAACCAAGAACCTCTCAAGTTTGATGTGTGTCATAAAACATCTATTAGTCATGTAGAATTTGAATATAATGATGAAAGCAGTATTTGAAAAAGGGAGAAAAAAAACAAAGGCATAAAGCGAACACGACCATCTAGAAATCATATGCATGCAAAATTCCCTCTCATTCGCAGACATCAAAGTAGAAAAATCAAATGGCAACAGATTCAAGTCATCAGACACTTGTGTGTATAATAATAATATGTTCAAAATTTGTAAACTATGAAGTATTTGTTCAAGTATCAACTAAGTTTGTACTATAACGGAGCAGCAATAGCAGTGTGGCATGGTGCCCACTATCCACAAAGTTCTCACAAAAATAAATATATAAACAACCAAATTATATCAACCAGCATGATGCAAACTCTATGTGCCAAATATGGAGACGCAACTTGCACCAGTCTTACAAAGTTTATGTGGTAAAAGTTATTTCGAGAATATAACAAATATTGGCATACGTTGCAAACATGTGGAATAGATGGACCAAGTAAATACTCCTCGGATAACAGCGGCATGAAATTGCCATACTGGGAAAAAATAATTCCGCATGTTGAAATTTTAGCTTGAACGAGTCATCTTATAAATGAAGGAAGATGTATTCAATATTTCTAGATATGGATACACGAACAAAGAAGAAATAAATCCCAGTACATACTGTTGATTTGGGCCATACCGTGGACTAAAGCTCTCCGTTGATCAACTTTTCTTCTTTTCCTTGTCTACAACTTACAGCAAATGTTAGCTACGGGAATATCTACCATTTGTAATAATTTAATTCTCAAGCTCAAGAATTAACTTATCTAATGATGGACTTTGAAACCACTAAGGTATGTTGCATGTCTTCAAGTAGAATTCCTGTAACCAAATTCCATGCGAGAAGTTATTTTCAAATGAAAACTTCCCTAGATTAGCAATATATGGACAAGTCAAAACCTTATTTAAATCCCATCTCATATATCTTCGGTAAATGAGAAGTGCTTCTTTTAGGAAGCGGCAATGAAATTGCTTCAAGTATCAGTTTACGGGAAAAACTTGGTAACTCTTATATTTAATGGAAGAGCTTTGGATACAAAGCATAGATGCCACATTTCTAGGTTCTTTACTAATATTGTGTCTGAAAACATCAAGTAGGAGATCAGAATACATTAAAAGTGGAAGTTCCCCATATAAGTGTGTCATTGAATCAATCTTATGTTCCGTGACTTGTTTGTTGATTCAAGATCAGCCTCTCTATATATTATTAGCCTTATTTTAGTTTATATTTCACTTTATACAGTTTCTGTAAAATAACTTACAAGAACTTAAATCCACTATAATATTCTCAGTGAAGAAAATGTCATCAAATTGACACCTTTCCAATCGTTCCCCATTATATCTTTTCTACACTAAGGAAATAAAATTGATAGGTTATTGAAGCTCTTAATGTACCACAAATAAAATGGAAAGGTCATTAAAGAGCTTAATGTACCACAAACATATTCTAAGAACAAAGTTTTGCACAAACTGCCCATAAATCATTTGAAATGAATGCTAAATTCTAATCTTCTTCTAGGGTAAAGAGGCAATACAACCAATATATATATATATATATATATCATCAGCTCAATGGAGTCAATCACAATAATATGGATAGAATTCAACAATCAAGAACTTGGAGCAATTTCGACAAGCTCATACTGATTCACGCTTAGGTGCCATCTGCCTGTTAAACAGCTTCGCTCATCTCCATTGTCTATGTCCAAATCCATTTTCTAATATCACAAAGCATGATCTTGAAATAGCCACTTAGTAGCTATCAGACATAATGAGAAATATTCTTAATTTACACTTCTCAGTAAGGAATGGAACAAGTTAAATTGTTATATCATCAAGGCAATTGCATAACAAATGCATACCTCAATGAGATTGAAGATATGATGACGGAATGTATTTAACCATATTCAGATACAGAGCTCTTCATCCCAAAAGTTAAATTCAGGACAACTTCAAAATACCAAATTAAAAAAAAAAAAAAAGCATTTTTTATGTTGGGGGGGGGGGACCTCATAAACATAACACAAAAATTAAGAAAAGCATTTCAAATTGGGAAAATCAACATGCCTTTCAACATTTTCCCTTTCCGGTATTTTACCTTTTCAGTTATTACTATCAATCTAAAATTAGAAGCTAAAACGGGGGGAAATGGTAAATATATCCACGCAAAATGGAAAATAACCAGCAAACTCGACATAGAAACCCAAAAAGCAGAACAGAAGACGACCCCCACAAGAAAACCATAGCAAAAATTGCCAACGTAAACCCAGAAATCAGAACTGTAAATGATAAGAAGATGAAGCCTGAGGCAATGAAGGTTAACAGAAGCGAAAATCTTAGATAAAATTACCTGACAGAGAGGAAAGTATGAAAATTCAAGAGCGAAAATCCCAAAGTCAGAGAGAGAGAGAGAGAGAGAGAGAGTGAGTGAGTGAGTGAGAAATTCCGTGTTCTAGAGATGGTAATGAAACGAAGTAAAATGCTAGGTGTACTACAACTCGCGTCCCACTATCATTAACTACTTATAGTTCTTATTACTTATATTCACTAATTCATCTTTATTTTTTAAAATCTATATATTAATTAAATGAAAATAGTTGCGGTACATTTATATTGTAATTTTCTCACTAAAAAATCTGTTAGTATAGTCTTTTTAGACAATTTGTTTTATAACGGTAATATATGTGATATTCTGAATTTTTCAATTTTTTTTTAAAATTTTTTAACTCACTTTTGCTATATCCATTTAACATTTTGAAATAAGATTCATAATTAAATTTAATAAGTAATAGATAATTATCATCATTTAATTATTTAAATTACAGATAAATTTGATTATTTAATTGTCTAACATATCTTGAAATTTATAGTTCATAATTAATAGAAATTAAGCATATATATAATTATTTTAAGTTAATTGAAAATTATAATTGTAATTTTTTTCTAATTTTTCTTGGTATAAATGAATATTAATAATTACGACTATTTTATATATAACTACTTTTATATATTATTTAGTTCATAATATAATCTTCATACTATTTGACTTTATTAGTTTCGAATAAGAAATAATTGCACAGTAAACGTAACCTTTCAACTAGCAATTATTTCTTACGATGTCATTTATCTAAATTAGTGTAAAAAATAAAATGATATTTATTTGCGTTACCGATAATAATTGGGTTAAAATTTATTGTAAACTGTAATTATTTTAAGATGACAAGAAAAACTTACATTATTATTTGGCTAATGTTAGATAATTAATTATTCCTTATTGGATAACGTAACCTTATAAAATTTTACTATATAAAAAAATTACCAACAACAGGTGAGAATCTAGTTAAAACAAAAGCAAAACTAAGGTAATATTAAACATTGAATAATGAATAGTGTATGGACAATGCTAGATCAACTGCAAGTTTTAACAACTTGTTTGACAGCCTTGCTAAAAGACAAAATTTTGACACTTGGAATGTCTTTAATGCCCTTGGTAGTGTTTTTCATGATTTTCATCATTTTTATGGCTTTGATACCAATTCCGGGATGCCGTCTGAAACTAAAGGCGGAAATGAGAAGAACAACCTCGTGAAATTATTCAAGATCAAATCTCTACCTATACTCATGATAATGATATCGTCTATCATTATATGCTCTGATAATATAATTTACTTCTTCAGTGAGCTGAGTAATTATTTGACTTACAATTGTCTCAATGACACAATCATAAAGATTTTGTGTTATTTTCCAGAGTCTCCTAAGGACTTGGTCAGTTTTATCAGTCTTTTGAACGAGTTGTAAGAGGTCCATTTTATAATATTGGTTAAATAGAGTAGAGTCACAATGAGTTTGCTCTGAGAGTCTTCCTGGATTAGGTTGATTGATTAAGTTCTGGCGTCTAACTGGATTATCAGAAACTAATTCATTTACCAAGTCTTGAAGACTATATGAATTATTATACGCAAGTTTTCTGCCATAGTTGCTCAATCAAACTTCTTTAATTAATTGCTCAATTGATGTAAGATATAACTTTGTAGTTTGATAGTTGCCACTATCGGTTATTTGAAGTAAACTAGAATTTACTTTGTTCAAATGCATAACATCACTAGAATTTACTTTGTTCAAATGCATAACATCTAGCATGCTTTATAAGTATTAAAGTACTTAAACGTTTTTCTTATCAATTTTATGGAGTGGAAATCTAAGGTGCTAAGCCACATAGTTGCACATTAAACAGCTGAAATTTAGGAAATTATAACTTTATACCTTCTTTTTGTTGTGTAGGATATCTTCCTGTTGGGTCTACTGCTCTTTCTATTGATACTTTCTAGATAGATCCTCCGGTTGTGCCTCATAACTGCATCCTGATGTCCACTGGCTATCAGTTCTTTCACACAACCTTTTGTCAACAATACAGAACAAGGCCAAGATGATAGACAGAGTCTTGATCTGTACACATAGATGGGATACTAATCTTTTAAAAGCAAGGTTTAGGAAATAGACTTTTATTTATAAAGAATGAATAAGGATTATAACTTCCTTATCCATTAATTTACATTATAATTGGGTTGTAGCCCTTGATTTCTGATAAGTGTATTATATATGCAATTCACTCCCATTAACTTATTCAATTTTATATAAAATCGAACAGATTTCTACCTAATTTGTGTGAATATGGTTCATATAGGTGAAAAGCTCAAATTAGGGCGATACTTAGTGAAAATGATGATTTTTTAACCAAATTGATGCTTTAAACTCAAGATGTAGCATCAAGTTGTTATGGCTCGAGAGTTTCGGCATGGAAAGATCAATATTAACAAGTTTAAGGACTAGATTGCACTTTGAGAGAACTTAAAAGAGACTATTTATGTTGTATTTGAAGAGTTTAAGGACCTTTGTGAAGGATTCGAGAGGTTTTGGACTTATATAAATGAAGAAAAATACTAAAAAGGACCATTGCTGAAAGAAAAGTCAAACCAGGGACTGAATCGCAAGTGCTAAATTAGGCCGCGGGTAGGGTGCAGTTTGCTTGTCGCCTTAACCCGCGGAAGACACATTTTTCTGCTGGCCCGAGGTAGGGCGCGACAAGCATTGCGCGGGCCGAGGAAAGTGTTTTGACCCGTTTTTTGCCCCTTTTTGACACAATTAAGGGTTCTAAAGCTTCTACAACTATAAATTGACGTCAGAACACAAGAAGGAAATGGAGGAGACATCGAAGGGAAGAGAAGAGAGCCAAGAGAAGGAAGAGGCGTCGCAAAGAGGAAAAGAAACATGTGAAATATATCGTGAATTCATCTCTTTCGGGTTTTGAATTCCAATATTTATTGTTGTTTTCTTTTCCTTAACATGATAAGCTAATTGTTTTGTGCTAGGGTTCATGATGAAACCTCGTTTTTCATGATTAATTTATAGTATCCATTCTTGCTATTATTCTTGTTTGTTGGGTTGATTGTTCCTTATTCCCTTAATCCAATTTGATATTTGATCACCATTAAATTGAGTTTTGTGATCCATATTGTTTTCGAGAGATTCTTCATGAACTTTGCACATTGTAATGAACAACATAGAGTCCTATAATAGCTAGAGATACTATTATGCTCTATGAAATCGTTACATAATAATCAAAGAGAATGAATGCATGCCTTATGTTCGAAGGTTAATTAGAAATAATTGGTCTCACATATAGGTATAGATTTGGATGACCATCGAGAGAGGCTTTCGAATAAATTAGAATTAGTGATTTTCAACCCTAGACTAGAACGTGTGAGGGCGAGTGCTAAGGATTGATTGTTTCGGGGATCCTAGTACTTTGTTGTATTCATATTTGTGAATGATTTTATTTATTTTATTATCTAGCTTTTATTTTTGCTTTAAAATTACTTATCAAATCTTATTGTATGTTTTTATTTAAACTTGAGATTAACTAAAGTGAAACTTAGTAGATTCAGTCATCGTGGGATTAGACACTCTATTCATCATTATATTACTTGTTTTGACCCCATACACTTGTGGGATAATTTTGACAACAATTTCTATAAGAAAGCTTCAAGCTTTCATTGTTTTGAAAAGCATAAGAAAACTCTAGGGAAACTTAGAAATAGGTGGATTTCAAATTGCCTTCCTTTAGGAGTAGTGCTCTTTTTTTAAATGTAAGGGCATCTACTTTATATAATGGAGGGCCCTAGTATTACATTATTTCAACACGACTTTTTCTAGTAGAGGGGTCCTCATGAATTATTTTGTCTTGGTGAGGCAACATTACTGGAGTGTCGGCACCACAATTTCTTGCCACTTGTTGACGTGATGACATCACTGCATATGTCATTTAGAGTCTGACACATCTCCAGCTTGCTTTGATGTGGACTCTTCAACTTTTGCTTTTCCCTTATTATAGTGTCCATATGCATGGTTTGTTCCAAGAACACTTTTAAATGCATTTCACATTTGTTCTTTTCAAGATCTGGACCATTCCATTCATCAAGATAGAATGATCTTTCAAAGAGTGCAATTTTCTTTGCATCTTTTGCATCTAAATGGCCTTTGGTTGAAGATGTCATTAAGATAAACTTTGATGAATGGTTTACCTAAATCTTAGAGTTCGCATTAATCCCTCTAACTTTGTGTAAGGTTAATCTCCATATCTGTAGAACTTCTCCTGTTACCAGGATTGGTTCCTGGACAACTGGTACTGCTAAGACTTTCTCTTTAGAGGCTACCCTAATTTTAACATAGTGATAAACTTTGTAAATATATCTTCCTTCTGGAAAGGAATGGTGCTGGTTATTAACAAGAAAATTGTTTTTTCATTGGTTTTGACAACCTTGGTCTTCCATTTGAGAATAGATTTTACCAATGATGGATTTAATGCCGAAATTTCTCTGGCATCTTGGTTGAAATATATGAACTTAACTAAACCATAATTAAATGATTCAGTAACAAATTCTGGTGCTACTCCTTGGAAAAAGATAAATTTTCCATATTCTTTTACAAGTACCTGCAAAAAGGTAGTTAGTTGTAGCATCTCCTATCACTCTGGCTTCTGTCTCGAGATTGATAAAGTTGGAGAATGGAACTTTGATCATTAAACTTTCTTTTTCAATGATTTCTTCCTTTTCAGGCTTGAGATTAACCAGCCTGCTGGGTACAGGTGCAGGGGCTTTAAGAACATATTTATAGCTCCTTCTTAACCTCTGTTGTGCTTCGATCATTCCTTGAATCTTAGGTGATCTGATAGCTTGTGTTCCAGTTGCTCTTCTGGGTTTGAATCATGTTGGAAAAAATGTGAACAGTAACGAATCAGTATTGTGCTGGATTGGTTTTGGGCTTGTTTGGTAGCCTTTTTCTATCCAGTACTTCTTATATTCTTTTTGAGCCTGTTCAAATGTTTTGAAGGACTTGTGCTCGAATGGAAGTCCTTTTAACTTTGGGCTCTACTGTTTTCCATTCTTTGTAGTATCCGCGATTTGGTCTATCAAAGAGTACATAGACTGTCTTGTGACCTGTAGATAGATCAAAAGACACTAATAGGTTAGGTGTTTGGATAGATGATGAGTCCAATGTATCTGTGTGACTGGTTTTGACTTTAGGTTGTTGTGGCCTAAACTCTTGTTCATGAGTCTTTTGCTCTTGGGCTTTATGCTCATTTTGAAGGATTATACCCTTCTTAGTATCAAGCTTTTGTGGGTTTTCCACAGCTTGCGTCTCTTTCCCATTTGTTGGGTTTAAGATATTTTATTGCTCAGCATTTTCATCTATTGATGCTGCTGCAGAACTTTCAATTGATGTTGAAGATTTTAATTCCCCCCTTTGAAATTAAGAGAGTTTTTTGTTGCTTGTAAAGTCAAGCTTTGTAGTCAGGAATAATAATTCCATCGTTTTTTTTTTAATTTGAAATTCCAAGTCCTGGATTTTAGTATCCAGTTCTTCCATGAGTAGAATTTTTACTCGTAAAAAATAACAGATAATTCTCTAGTTAAAGAGTCAATTAAATATCAAAAGTGTAATGACTAAACCACATTTTCCATTTAACAAGGTGTCCTTGCTTGTAATATGTAAAAATGTTAGTTTTCATAAACGATTTACAAGAAATTTATTGCTAATCACTTAAATACAAAATTTAGAGATAGTATTTTTGACAGCTAAAATTTCTTTTTCATTTATGTGGTAGTTCTTTTGAGCTCATTGAAAGGTTCCCGAAGCATAAGAACATACATATTCTTCATCCTTATGAGCTAGTTTTGGCTTTAAGGACTGCTCCCCAAAAGTCTCCTGAAGCATCCATTTCAATTATCATCTTCTCACTTGGTATTGGATGATAAAGAGATTGTAAGTTTGCCAAACTCTTTTTCAGTTTCTGAACATATATTGTATCGATATGGGTCTAGTCCCAAGGCACATTTTTCTTCAACTTTTTCTGAAGAGGTGCTCTTTTTTCTGCTAACTTGGTAATGAAATGTTGAGCATAGGTTACACATCCAAGAAATCTTTGCAATTGTTTGAGATCTTGAATTTCATCAAGAAATTCAATGATGTGTTTATTTATGTGAGGTTGAAGTTTCGTGTATCCATAAGCAATATTTAACCCTAAATACTTAATCTTTGTCTTGAATTGTTCTGCATTCTTTTTAGAAATGACTATTCCAGCTTGTTTTACAGTTTGTAATACCTGCAACACATGCCTTTCATGATAATTTTCATTATCTGAAAATACCAAAATATCATATATGTAACACAACAATATTCTCGTAGTTCTCTGAAAATGTTATCCATATACCTTTGAAAGATTCCAGGGGCTTGTTTTAAGCCAAATGGAACAACTTTCCATTGATAGTGTCCTTGGAGACAGCTAAAGGCAGTAATTGGTCCAGATTTTTCATCAAGTATTACTTACCAGAATCCAGATTTACAATCAAAAGAAGAAAATACTTGTTTTCCTCTTATGAGTGCTAAAAGGCTTGCCATATTTGGGATAGCATAGGCTCCATCTTTTGTGGCAGAGTTGACTGCTCTATAGTCAACAACCATCATGGGCTTACCTCTTCTTTTCTTTGCTTTTTTTTACTATGAACGCTGGTGAAGAAAAGCAAGATATGGAAAGTTCAGTTACTCCCATTTCCTGTAATTCTTTGATTTGTTCTGCAAATTCTTTTCTATCCTGTAAGGAATAGCATATTGCAGTTGATCTTAACTTCCCTTTGAAGTCTTCTTTGAGTTCAATTTTTGTTGTCATTTTTCATTTGTTCTTGATTGGGTCAAGTGGATTTTCTGAAGAGCATTCTTCAAGAGTTTTTAAGATTTGTTCTCTGAGAGAATTAATCTTAAATCATTGTTCTTCTTCTTAGGTAATATTGACCATTCTGTTTGGAATAATATTTTGTCCTTTGATAACTGGAGGCTTTTTTTTTTTTTTTACCTCTGATCTTATGCATCTCAAGGAATTTGTTTAGGAGATGATTGAATCTTATAGCATAGAGTTGTTTCTTGATCCAAATTTGTTTTCCTTGTATGCCAAAGCTGATCTCATCTATATCCTACATAAACTTTTTATACAGCAAACAGAAATTGTTACCAAGAATAAGGTCTATTCCTCTCTCGCTTTGTTAAATAGATGGAACCTTGAAATAATAAGACTTGTGGGTTAAGTCCTTTATTTTGATATCCGCATTTTAACAACTTTGTTAACTCTTACAGATGACTGGTCTGTAATTTTAACAATAATTGTTCTATCAGAATTTACCCAATATTCTTTATGTATAATCTATTTTGATGCTATACACATACTTGCTCCTGTGTCAACAAAAGCGTTAATAGTGTATTTGTGATAAACATCGAAGTTCAATTTATATGCAATATAAAATGAATTTGGATTAGTGATATTACCATATGTTCTGTTACCTGGTTTAAAACTATTCATCTTCTAATTCTGATGAAGTTTCTTCCGTGGATACTTTTGTAAGATAGTACAGACTTTCTTGGTTGTTGGGATTTTCAACTAGATAGAATCCCTGTTGATCAAATTCTTCAAAGAGATTAACCCTTTGATAATTTTCTCTTCTTTCTGAGCACTCATTTGCATATTGTCCTTGTTCGTTGCAAATCTAACATCTGCAATTTTTCTTTTTACTAGAGCAGTTTTTTACCTTTTCGTTTAAGGTTTTTTAGCCTTCTTCTTTCCTTTCTTTGAAGTACTTTCCTTTATAAAAGTATTTCCTTTTATAGGCTTTCTTATATTTTTTAAAGACATACCTCTTCTCTTTCTAGATTGTTTTCTAGGTTTTCTAGTTGGAGGATAGCATCCATATGCTCCTGCATGTCTTCCATAAATGACTAAAGCATGTTTTAAGCCTTTATGTGCCATTTACTTCATTTGCCTGTGTATATAAACGCTTCTGCAGTTTTCTTTCATATATTTTTTTTTACTGTAGTAATGGTCAAGCCTATAGATCCTTTAGCAGTAAGATGACGTTTTTCTCCTTGTTGGAGCTTTATAGCTTTATTGAATCTTTTTAATATTTCAGAATTATGTAGTGTTGGAAGTTTTATTAAAAACTTCGTAATATAT
>CAVNYN010288961.1:5569-81492 GCA_963692815.1 Nyctanthes arbor-tristis | reverse complement strand
AATATATGTTCTAAATGCATCAAATAGTTATTTGATTATGAAATATGGGATTCTTGATACTATTATAGAGATTTTTAATAGGTAGTGTAAAGATGAAAGTTTGGTATAGTTGAAACTTTATATGGAGGAAATGAAGTGAAGTTGATATAAGTTAGTGTGATAGTTTTATGAAATGGTATTATGGTGGTTGAAGAAGTGGTGAAACTAATAATGAATATAAGAAGTGAATGTCTTAAATTTAATAGTAAATGCGAAAATTAATTAAGACTAAAAACTAGTGTTTAAAGATCAAGAATTAGTATTATTTGTTACTTTAGTAGGCATTGAGACTTGAATGTGTGATGACATATAATTTCTTAGGTAGAATAAAGACTAGAGTATTTACATGAATTTTGTAATATGTAAGAGCAAGTGTAGAAAATCTTATTAAAGGATAAAGATTAATGTTTAAAGATGAAAAGTAGTGTTGTTATTTCTAGTGGATATTTAAGATTTTATTAAGTGACATTATCATCATTTTAAGATGGAATAAAATCTAGAATGATTAGATGGAAGGGATAACTATATGTTTAATGTTAAAATAAGGAAATTTTAGAAAGTTTAGTGCAATGAGGAAATTTTACTCAATGGAAATTTCATATTATGAACTCTAGTTATGTAGAAAATTTTAGTTAGTGAATGGTGTTGCAAAGAAATGAAGGAAATGAAGTTAACAAAAGTTGAAGAAAGAGTAAAGGAAATGGATTATTAATTAAATTACTCATGTTTTATTTCAGGAGACACGGAAGAAATTTCAAGGGCCTATCAACCCAAGTAAATCACATATATATAGCCAGTGAGTGAAATTTTCTCCAATCTTTTGTAAATGAAATTTATTATGCTCGATTTTATGTGATGATGTGAAGTTTATTGAAAAAAAAAATTATATGTTTTTATAGATATTTTGAAAGTTCTTCTCTTATTCAAGAATTTATGAAAATTGGAACGTGATGTTAATAATTTTCGAGATGCTTGATTTGAAATTTCCTGAATTGTATCCTATGCTTATGATCATGCCGCCTACGGGCGAAGGGGCCTATGGCTCAAGCTGACCAATGAACGCCGCCCAGGCGAAGGGGCATATGTGCTAGCTATGGCTTAAGCTGTTTAATTTGTCGCCTGGGGCGAAGGGGTCATAAGGTACCTATGACCCAAGCTGATTATCTACGCGCGTATGACTTGATATCATGATTATGTGATGTGGGATACTCTTTTGGGGTGAATTTTATGATAATCTTGAAATGAAGTGAAATTCATGATGTTTCTATCGTTGTAACGATTTATAAATAAGGATGATTTACTTATGATTTGCTTGGATGAAAATAACAATGATAAAAATGGTCTTGTTTAAAAGTATGAAGGTTTCTTAATATTCCACTCACTGGGCATTAATGCTCACGAAAATATTTTTCAATGTTTTCGCTTCCAGTTATTAACTGAAGTTTGAGCAACACTTGGACTCCATTCTGGAAACGAGCCTTTGACAAGGTTGGCATGATCAACTAGAAATGTAACAAGGAAATGCATCTTGATGTGGTGAAACACATTTTGATATATTGACATGCTTATGTATATTAAGAAGAAAAGACTAAGGCTAATATACCTTTGAATTTATATCTATGAGTAGAATTTGTTATGTTATGATACATATTGACTTGATGTGTGGTGGCGGTTGGTTGGGGTTTTGAATTGTGTTGCAGTATGGGTTGGTGCAGTTTTTGTCATGCAGGGAAGTTTATCCGTAAAATAGGGGAGATGCTGCCAAAATTTTTAGGAAATTTAACAAGAAAACGAGCCTAGGCGGTGAATTCTAACTTCTAGTTAGAATTTATCATCGGCGCACGCCACATTTTTAGTATAATATAGATACTAGAGGTGGGGCGTGTCATGCTGTGTAATAAATAAAGACCTACCACATACCATGCAAGTGGATTGGTCCAAGTTTATGTAGTAAAAGATTTCAACTACTGAGTTTATTGGTCTAATCGACTTACAAATATTTCTCATTTACTTTTGAAATTCTTAATAGTTATATTTTTGAACATTGCTATTCCCGTGTATCGCAAGAGTGCTATACTAGTTAGTATATATATAAGATAAGATAAGATTTGTTTATTTTTTTTTTGTTCAATAATGCCAATTATTTTGGAACTCTTATTTGCAGTTCTTTTTAATTTAAAATGTAAGTGGACAAAAATACCTTTTTAATAAGGGGCTAATTTAGCATTAACAATAAATTGTACCAAGAAAACGTGATCACAGAGAGAGGGGTGAAATTACCAAGAATTCATAGTTAGGGACCAATTGCACAAAAGTATCCAAAGTAAGGACATGTTACCCCAATTACCTATTCTAAAGGATCAAATGAAATTTTGTGGCACTTTCTTGGACGAAAGAACACGTATCTACGTGCTCCATCTATCGAATGTCCACCTCCAGTTGCATTGGGATCCACTAAATGGCAGATCTAGACTTTTTAAGTAATGGAGCGACTAATAACGGTAAAAATGAAAGCTGACATAGAAAATTATCGATAATCGAACACGAAAAAACATAATTTATAAGCCAAAAGATTATTACATCAAACATTATTGTAAGTTTTCTTTCTTTCCATTTTTTTTTCTGCTCTCTTTTTGAAGAAACATTATTGAAAGGTTTTGTGTTTAACAACTTTTTCTGCTCTCTTTTTGAAGAAACATTATTGAAAGGTTTTGTGTTTAACAACAACAACATTTAGACTTTCTAGATTGTCACTTGTGCTTCACCAATGCTTTGAAGAAACATTATTGAAAGGTTTTGTGTTTAACAACAACAACATTTAGACTTTCTAGATTGTCACTTGTGCTTCACCAATGCTTCAGAAAATAAATTTGTGCCTATTCTCACTAATAAATTTCTCCATGACTACATAACAAGGAGAAACCATTGGAATTCAAAAAATTAATATGTTAATTCAAAAAAAATCATTAGAATCTTTGTATAATTTCAATTTCTTGTATCATTTGTCACTTAATAACTGAATGGCAAAACGAGTAAATTAAAAAAAAAGAGACATGAATTAGTGACTAATGAAAAAGTTAATACAAGAAAAACATTAGATAATAAACTTCATTTACAGCAACAAGAAAGCTCAAAATTTAGCATCAAACCCGTCTCGTTCGATTATCAAAAAAGAAAAAAAGAGAAAGAAATATTACTTGAAACTGGGCGAAGTTATTACTTGAAACAAGGAACCTGAAAATCCATCTTTAATACTTTGATCTTACTAAGAAAATTTGGAGGAATTGTTGCAGTCTTGCCGATTTAGCCATTGTACAATAATTTGGGAATACAATTTTGCTCTTTCTACGAGTAAGAGGCGTGGCTTTAGCTCTATAATTTTGACAAAAGAAGAGGAAAAAGTTAGCGGAAGTGAAGAATTAAACCTTTGCCTTCAAATCTTCATTTACTTTGGATAATGTGTTGGGGGCCAATGATGGTAATTCATTGTTTTAATATATTATAATTCTAGAGAATATATTTTTTTTTGGTTGTGGGGCCATTGACCCCAATGCCCCCACTTTGTTTCC
Organism: Nyctanthes arbor-tristis; assembly: GCA_963692815.1. Lineage (NCBI taxonomy): Eukaryota > Viridiplantae > Streptophyta > Magnoliopsida > Lamiales > Oleaceae > Nyctanthes > Nyctanthes arbor-tristis. Next base: position 77,884 of record CAVNYN010288961.1, on the reverse strand, counting down.
CCCCGCTGGATCCACCGTGGTAAGAGAGCACAAATACAGCATTTCGATCAACCATTTCCATGAAACTAAAGAGTCTTGCGTCCAAAACTTAAGAGATCTGCGAATCAAGTCGCCCATGAGCTTGCTAGAACGTCTGCTTCTTTGACAGACTATTGTGTGGGACTCTCATCCTCCCACCATCATATTCGATATACTACTTCGGATATTTCTAATGAATAAATTTACTCATTTAAAAAAAAAAAAAAAAAAGAGTTCTGTGTTCAGTTAATGCTATTTATTATAAGGAAACTAGAATTAACCCCATTAATATTTCCATGCATACTGCATATATAGACATCACAATGAAATTGTAGATTTTCCATAAAAATTGTTGCCCAGTTCCAAGACATTTAGAGGCTTGAAACAATGATATGTATGATAAATCAATCAAAATCATCAGAATTTCCTTGTTCAATGGCAACACTGTCACGCAAACACGAACCAAAGAATTAGAGAAAATAAATTTGATGAAATCCAAGATAATAAATCCTAATTAAAAAGAAGACATCATGTTAAGGTGGTATACATGTATTCCTAAAAATAACTCTTAAATTTGGGCTCTACATGGATTATCAAAAAGCTTATATTATAGCATTTACTGGAAAATTGAAACTCTACATAGTAGTACATGTTAGCATTTTACTCTTATAATGCCTATGCAAAATTTAGCCCGAAAACTCTGTTGTACCAAACTGAGTGAACAGTCATGTGAAACAAATCATACTTTACAGGCTCAGCATGCCAAAGAAAGTGTTTCTGTACCTCTTTCACTCCCTTCAGCATATCAAGATATTTCTGTTCAGAGATGGACAGCAGAATACTCTTCAGATTTGGAATGTCCTTCTCCAGGATGAAAACAGCAAATGATTCCCAGTTCAAAACCTCGAAAAATGGAGGCACATAGTTGTCAGATATAATAACTGGGACACATTCGAATTAAAAGGATTCCACAACACGGGGGCTATGCACCTCAAAACCTCTGGGGCAGATGCAAAACTTGCTAGTCTTCATATACTTGATGTAGTTCTTGTTTCCCTTGACACGAGGCAGTCGATTGAGAATTCTCATGTTGGGATCATTTCCCCAGTATTTCAGGAGAGTTGGCCGGGCTTTACCATGCATGTAACCAGAGAAAAAGGCAAGAATTGACCTGTTAGTAGCAGGTTCACCTCCAACATTTCTGAGAGGATTCTTGGCTGACCGAACATTTACAGTAGGAAGAGAAACATCTTTGCCAATGACAAAGCCTGCTCTGATATTGGTATTGCAAAGTGCTCTAAGGCAACTCAGCATAAGACCTCTTGTTTCAGCAGGAGCCTGAGGAACTTCTTTCTAATCAGTCATAGATCTATTCTTTCCCTATTCTAGAAAATAATCTATAAACAGAACATTCTATATTCCCAAGTTGAGTACTAAAGGAGCTCCCTAAGCTTCTAAAACTTGGTTTGTTAATATGAGGAAGTTCAAAGAAGTATTCCATTTCATCTCATTTAGCTTGCGCTAACTTCTCACTAGCTAAGTAGAGTTTGATAGTTAACTTATATACCGTGTTGGGGGCTTATTTCCTCCACATGCAGAGATGGAGTAGTTGATTAGCCTATAAATTTGTTTAACTTCAGATATTTTTCTTTTCAGCAGAGTTTGCATAAGCTCTAAGTAAGTGATCATAAAATGTCATTAAGTTTCAAGCCTAGTTCCAGCTCCAGAATAAAGATCATATATAAGATTAGCATCTTAGCATACTAGCTATTTGAAAGGATAATAGAGGTAGCATACCCCATCATGACAAGCAGCCAGAAAATGGTCTTCACCACTGGTCCTGTTCCAGAAAGGATATTTATGAATAAGCATTTGGATATAATTCTGCATGTAGTCTATGAGGTTCTTGCGACTGTGTGAATGTCGCACATAAAGTGTCAACTCCAGCAGTCGTGAACTGAAAGGTATGTAAAACAAGTGAGCTTTCGTGGGATCTTCAGTAACAAAGTGTCTGTTTGATTCTAGAAGCTTCAAGAACCAGCCTTCCGATGCATATATTCCCTCAAGTATTGATTCATGGAAGACAGGCTTTTCGCCGTCTTTGTAGATAAAAACTCTCAGCATCTTAGCCATTAACGTGTAGCTCCTACAGCGTATAACTCAATGTGATTGGTAAAGAAACAGTAAAACAAATACAAGAAAAGGCCCAGCTTCAATGCCATTAAGATAACCTTTTGAACATGGAAACATTTCGATAAAGAGGCTCAAACAGTCCTGAATCATCATCTACTGATGAAGAACTTTCTATCTCATATTTTGCGTGTAGCAGTTCCTTATCACCAGCTGAAATCCATTGTGGCGGCTAAAGAAAATGAAACTAATAAAATCAGAATAACCACATGAATTTTAAGCAATTCCCAACACAACTTACAGTCCATACTTACAGTTGAAACCGGTGAAGAAAGTCTTTGCAGCAACAACTTATTCATCTCAGATATTGTCACAGGGGCTAAGTCTGGCATTTCAGACTTTCCTTGACTCGAAGAAGATGTTATTGAATCATTTTTAACCATTCTTGTATTATTCTCCAGAGGCATTTTGGGTGATGGATAACTTTTAGGTACCACAGATATCATGGGACTTACTGAATCCAATTTTGCTGGAGAAACTGGACTAGGCAGACCAAAACTGTCATTTTGCCCAGGGGTTGAAGAAACAGATTATCTCTGGATATTCTCGGGTGAAGTATCATCCTTTCCAGTGATATTTCTTGAGGAAATTTTATGCCTAAAATCTCTACATTTCCCTGAGGAATCCTGAAATGAACTTTGATTTTTGTTCAGCTGAACACAACGAAACCTAATTCTATCCTCTTTACTTCTGTTTTCTTCAAGCCCTTCTTTTGTCAAGTTCATGTTCTTCGGACTAATCATCCTCCCCTGAATCTCATGTGCATCCATGATTGTGGAAGCATTTCCGGAACTTGATGACAAGCTGTTATCTGGGAAGTTTCTTCTACCAAAAAATGCCAGTTTTCCAGCAGATAGAACTGATGGTAAAACGGTATCTCGGGGAAGCTCGAAAAATTGAACAAGAAAAACTGCAGCAAATGTTAGCACCAGTATCCATAGTAATCTCCTAGTTTCCAGCAGACTCTTCCATATAAATTGAAATGCATGATCCATATTCCAAAGATATTCCCTTATCAGGAACTTTAGAACTCCAGTTCTTTAAGTGGATTTCCACTAGTCCTATCGGCTATCGCGAATCAACGTCGCAATGAAAGAAACTCAGTATAAAATAACACTGATGCGCAATGTAAGAAAACTGTACAAATTAGCAGACGGATAACACGTAAGAAGCTGACAAGCTGCAACTTTGCACATATTTAAGCAGAAAAACTGATACATTTCAGATTTTTAGAGATACACCGCATTAAGCACACACATTAAATTTCCATCAACATTTGCAAGGGGGGGGGAGCGGGAAAGAAAAATAGGGAAACCCCCCTCCCCCCTTCTCCCACACGCTGTCTTTCCCTTATTATGGAATCCGGTTGAACAAGTAACCATCCAATGAGCCACCGTCATCCATTACACAGACCAAAAAAAAGGGGAGGCAAAAAAAAAAAAAAAACTGAAGCAAAATGAAAGAAATCACCAAAAAGTGCATGCATCAAACAAAAATCGGTTAGTGGCAAAAAAGGTAACGAAAAACTCACAGGAAATGAATATCAGCGTGGAGATCAAAGCATTGAGTAGGACATGGAAAAAACACCTTCAAATTCTTAGCCATTAAAATCGGGCTATCACACAAGAATTCATCCACTCAATTTGTGGAATTTTATTGAGAATTGACACATTTAATTCACTGGAGTCTCATGATTATTATAATGTATAACTATTAAGCTTTAAGTATTAATTAATTAATTAACTAATTAATTAATTGACTAATAAGTCTCTGTGTCGGTCCTTTGCAGAATTTTAACACAAAACGTTAAAAAATGTGAATATAAAAATTTTAAATCTTCACAAGTTTAATGAGAAGTGCTATTTATATACATAAATTATAATTTTTATACACACCTTTATGAATTTACTTATATCCTTAAAAATTGTGATTTCAAGTATAATGGAATAAATGACATTTAAGTAAATATAAGAGGGTGTGTATAAAAATTGTATACTTTATGTGTAAAAATATCATTTCTCCAAGTTTAATAAGGTAAAGTATTTTCCCCTCAAAAAGGAAAAAAAGTGAAGCTTTAAGCAGGGAAAAAAAAAGAAAAAAAGATATGGGGTAAGCGGTAAATTGGAGCCCGCGGCAATAATAAAAATTGTGCCCCTTCCCTCCTGCAAATATATATATATGTGTGTGTATATATATAATTAATCAATTTAAGTCTATCATGTAAATCTATATATCTATATATATATATATATTAAAGATTTTATTTTACATACACACATGTATATTATTATGCATGCGTGTATATGTGTCAAACATCTAGACTACAAATACCCCACACTTATAACCTAGATGTGTGTCATGTGTTACATGCACGTATAATAATATGCATGCGTGAGTAAAATAAATTTAGGTACTTTTTGTACCTCGATTTTCTCACTTTTTTTATTTAATAAATTTTACAGTAACTGTTCTTTTTTTAACAAAAATAATTTTTATAAAAAAATTTAGAGAAGATTTGAACATGTGACTATTGTGTTTAATAACTAAATTTTAACCATTTTGCTCATTTGTTATGTTTATTAATTTTTTCACTAATAAATTAAAATATCAAATCTGAAATGTCAATTCTAAAACAAACTCTAATCCATTATAATTCGTTAATTCATTATCTCTACCATGTGTATTGGTGAATTTAATATTATTTGAATTTTTAATGCATTTTATATTTTTTTTTGAATTTGTTAGTTTTATTAGGATTTTTTTTTTAAAAATGAGGAGGGTAACAAGTATTTCTTCCATTATTGTATATATGTAAAAGAAAGATTATATATAAGAATGTATGTTATATTTTAAATGATCATGAATCTTACAATTACTATGTCCATCAATCTTAATTCAATTAATGTATACTTGTGTTTTTATATTTTCTATAAGGTGTAAAACAATCTAATAATATATCTTAGTAAGTTTTTCTACTCGTGTGTGATTTAACTAGTATGAACTTATATTCCATTCATCAATATTACAGAGATTATTTTTCTTTCAAAGTATAATTAAAATATTAATTTTTTTATATTATATGACCCTATAATGTGCATTATTATGAACAAAATAAACTATTAAAGTAAAATAATAATTCTCAAATAAAAGAAAATGTATATTATAAAAAAACTTTATGTTAATTTTTGTGAAAATTTTAGCGGAACATATGGGCATTAAATTTTACTTTTTCAACAACATTAATTAAGCTTTTGTTATTCTTTATGGATTTAGAAATAGATTTGTCTTTGAGAGATGAAGTGAGTAGCCTTTACTAATTTAAATGATCTTTTTGAAACACTGATCTCATTCTCAGATTTATTTATAGGCGAATGTTAAAGAATTGTGATATATGTCTCGTCAAACCTTGCACTTTTTAATGCACCGTCCACACCTGTAATCATAGATTGACATACTTAAACATATCTAGTCTCAAAGTGTAGCTTAAACTCTATTGAAAAAAAACACTATTACGACTATTATTATAAATGTATCTCAAGCGAATCTATGTAGGACTAAGAAGCTTAGCCTTCCTTTAGTAAGTTCAGACAAAAACAACATGAACCATAGACCATAAAACTTCATCTCTCTCTCGAAACACAACAATAAAAACAGCGAAAATAAAAAGAAAGCACGGAGAGTGGAGACTGGAGGGCCATTTACAAAAGAATTTGCTTTCGACTATGAACTTATTCCCCTGTTTACAACGTCAACATGTCCATATTTTTGCTAATCATTGTCTGTTTCGAAATTATGTATGCTATGCCTGTACAAGCTATATCTCGTGACATTCTGAAAACCAACCAGCAAATATATCATCTTCACCGTGTTTGAAAAACTCGGTTGTACCATACTGAATGTAGTATCATATGGAAAATGTCGTACTTCTGTGGCCTAGTGTGCCAAAGAAAATGCTTTCGAACCTGCTTAACTCTTTGCTGCATCTTAAGATATCTTTTACTGGAAATGGATACAAGTATATTCTTCAAATCCGGTATGTCCTTCTCGGAGACAAAAACTGCAAACGACTCCCAATTCAAAGTATCAAAGAATGGAGGGACGAAATTGTCAGATATGATTACAGGAACACACTCGTAGAAAATGGCCTCAACCACTCGAGGACTGTTTACTTCATAACCTCTAGCACATACGCAGTATTTGCTGCTTTTCATGTACTGCGCGTAGCCCATCTGACCTTTCACTTTACGAATCCGACCAAATATTTTAATGTCCGGATCTTTGTTTTCCCAGTAATGCAAGAGAATAGGACGGAGATAACCGTGCATGTTTCCAGCAAAGAAAGCAAGGATTCGTCTTCTGGAAGGAGGTAACCCTCCAAGTTCTCTCAGAGGATTTTGAGGTGAATGAACATATGTTTCAGGAAGAGATGCGTCTTTACCATATTTGAAACCTTCTCCGATATCTGCATTGCATAAAGCTCTAATACAATTACCCATCCTCTCTTTGGTCTCTGCCGGTGCCTGAGAAAATAAGGTTGATTATGGTAAAATATCTCAATAACCATATGAATATGTGATATCAGAAACATAAAAATTGCCTCATGAAGTACAACGTATTCTCAGTTTGAAAGGATGCATACCCAATCGTGGCAGGCTACAAGAAAATGATCAGCTCCATCAGTTCTATTCCAGAAATGATATCTTGTCGAAATCACATCAACATAATCACTCAAACATTTAATTAGGTTATCACGACTGTGAGAATTGGGGACATATAATGACACTTCCAAAGCCCGTGAACTGAAGGGCAAGTAAAATAGGTGAGCTCTTGTGGGTTTTTTAGTAACAAATTTCTTGTTTGCCTTCAAGAGCTTCATGAACCATCCCTCTGAAGCATATATCCCTTTCAGAGGCGGCTGATGAAATATAGGCCTTTTGCCTTCAGAATAGATATAAACTTTGAGAGTCTGCTCCATCAGTTCATAGCTCCTGCATATAACAATTTGGAATTTTTTATGAAAATTGTCCAGCAATTTTAGTCTGGCAATTGTGTTATTTTCTGCTAAACTCATTGATAACAAAATGAAGTCCAGATAGAAATGAAGTCTCGTTACGATGCACATGACATTTTGAATTTTCACCCCAGCCCCAAAATACAGAAAAAGAATGCTCAGAAAATGCATAAGAACATTCCTCAGATGCATAACGACATTCAAATTACAGACATATCATCATGCGAAGCTACTCCATAAGCCTCCATAAAGACATCAAAAGCAATAATACCACTGCCACCACACCATGGCAAAAACATCCATATGACCCATCATTGCACCATGACTGCCTTCAGTTGACTTACTAAAACCTCAACAGCCACCATCTCACACGAGGATGAAACTATGAAGCATGCTAAGGCTGAAGTATAGCCTGGCAACAGATATCGGATGCTAACACACCTTGGACACCTTAAAATGCATTTCCAATAACACTGCACTGTCCTCTTTTTCTTTCCATGATTTTTTCACATCACACACATAGCAATCAAGGATTTTAAGTAAAAATTACAGTGAGAATGCAGAAGCAAAAATGTTGAAACAGAGTCGTGAACAATAATTATAAATAAGAGAGTCGTGAACAATAATTATACATACTTCTTAATGGTGATAACTGATTAAAGATAGGTACTCCTCACCAGGCCTACACATTTGGCCAGAACTTTTACCATTCCTAATCCTACTGCCTACCAGCTTTAGCAAATTAAATCTTTAGACACAGGGGTTGATAAGTGATTGCACTTCATTTTCTTAAATCCCTAGGCAGAGTTATTGTCTGCCAATCCCTTGACAAATGACCCTATTCCTTCTTGCTTTAACAATTTCTTCTCAAAATACAGGCCAAAGGATGCAGCAGCAGCTAGGTGGAAGCATTACAGCAATAAGTTACTTCTTCTCAAAAGTTCAGTGATACGTGTTCATTTATAGCTGGTATCACATGTCCAAAACCTCTATGGATATATGTTGCAAAATGTTAAAAACTCAAAAATGGATATGGGCAGACGACAATATCCCTTCACTCTCTAATTTCTGGCATGCTACATATAAGAAGTGTGCAAATTCTAGAGTGAGGGTCATTTGTTAAAGTAAAATGGTTATCGGATGATCCAGAAGGCAAGGCAAATGATATATTTGAAGCACAACGATTTAGAAGAAAAGGTTAAGTTGAGGATGATCTATAATTTGCCTAAAAGAGTACTAATGCCAATTGCTACTGCTAGTGTTTCTTTTATTAATATAGAGACTATTAGGTATCATGCCATTGAACAAAAGAAAAGCAGTAGTAGCGGTAGTGGAAGTGCCATTGATGATTATTTTCACATGAGAAAACAAGGCAATTACTTGATAAAAATGCCAGTCAAATAGCGAGTTAATGGAAATTTAGGTTGAATTTTAAGAGAGCTCCATCTTGCTTCCATATTTGAAGTGTGAAGCTTAAACTGTTGTAATATGCAAATAAAAAATCTGATATCAAGGATAAAAACCTATCCTGGCATGAATTAAATTGAAGTTCCTTTTGCTTACCTTTTGAATGTAGAAAAATTATGGTACAGACTAACGTCAAAATCATCATCTTTCTCTACAACTGGCGCATGCTCAATCATAGATCTTATTTTTTGTAATTCATGATCTACTGGAGAAGACCATCTTGGCTTCTGTAAATAGATAAAAAGAAGAAAGACGAGCAGAAAAAGAAAGAAAGAAAGGATCAGAATTTGCTAGAACAGTCAATACATGTTTAGCAAGCAGTATAGAACATGTCTGGAGAATATAATAAACAAGATTTTAGCTTCGATTTTTTACCTTTTTATTGCCCCTAATACCATCAACCACTTTCCAGTTCTCCTAGCCAAACATGCCACTAATTCTAGAAAAAAAATTGATATTTTGTGCACATACATACCACTGAATTGTAAGACGCATAACTCTGGAGCATCACATCCTTCATTTCAGATATTGAGACAATTGTCTCTGCAGGTCTCTTGAGCCCATTTTTTATGGCATAGTCACGCATCATTTGCTTCACTCCAGATATTGGCACTACAGCATCTGGAGGTCTCTTGACCCCTTTTTCTAAAGCAGGACTGCTGCTGATGGAAGAACTATCCACTGATGTGGAAAGGTCATCCTTCAGAGACCCAGGTTTTTCCTTGTTTTCAAGGATGTTTGCAACATCTGTGCCCACTGAAGATTTATTAAGAGATGGAGACATGACGGAAGCACCTGAGTTGACATCCATATTTTCTGAAGAAATATCATGGAATGGTGAAATAAATGGTGATAGAATGATGGAAGCAGTTGCCTGCTTGGCCATTTCATCTTCAATTTTACCACCTACGAGAACAGTATCTCCAACCAAATCATGACCCAATGAAGAATTATGTAGAGGAGTATAATTTGGGCTATTGTTCCTTACTGCATCCTGAATTGTTGAGCTGTTGTCTACATCCAAGAAATCATTTAATGGAAGTTCATCTTCCGGATCAACATCCACATCAAAGTTATGTTCAGAGTTGTTTCTTTCAGGCAAAGACATATCTTTGACATTACTGTTGCTCCTTTCAAAGAATTTTGGAAATTTGGAATCACCTTGCAGATCACCTGCATATGTTGAATTCAGGTTGCTAGAATATGGGGAATCTCTTGAACCATTGGGATTATAAGTCGAATCTGCGGTTGAGACTACCCTAGATGGATGAATTTGAGATTTGTGGGCATAGGAGAAAGATGAAAAAACAAAACGATATGGAAGCTCCACATATTGAACAAAGAGAACCATGGCAAATATCACTGCCATCAATATTAACAATTTCCTCGTCTCCAACAGGCACATGTAACGTAATTCATTGCCCATAATAACCCCAAGATTGATACAATATCTTCAGAATTTGTATCCCTAGAAATTTCTGCAGCAAAGTTGTCTTCTGTCGCTGTAAATCTAATCTACTTCATTCCCTATGTAGCTCCTTAGAAGAGAAAACCAGCATCATAACTATTAGGCTTCAATGACAATCAATTAACAATTCAACTTCAGAAACAATTTCAGTCATCAAACAAATCGCAAAATATAAGCATTAGATGCCGAAAGGCAGGCTCAAAGCATCTTTTATCCATGCAAAAAACTGCAGACAGACGAGAAGGTCATATATTCAAATGCTTAAAATCCCTCAAAGTCACTACATAGAACAAAGAGAGTATCACCTTCAAGATGGGGTTTTCAATGCCATAAAGAAGATATGAAATTGTATAGTTTAAAGAGCAAACGGGGACAGTAAATACATTAAAATCCTAGATAAAATATGTTCTTGTAATATTTAAGGAGCAAGACTAAAAATTGAACATTTAAAGTAGCTAATTGATTGGCTATTATTATATCCTTTAGACCAATGTTCCTCAGCAATAAAACATTCAAATTAAAAAGTATCCAACATGCAAAAATCAATTTGCTCACATTAGTTAAACAAGGAAAATCTTTCTTTTGATTTCCAGAAATCCACTATTAAACTAACTCAAGAATTAGAGTATTTCTTACTAAATCATACAGTAACATTCAGTCATCCAGATAACCAGATCACGAAAAAACCCAGAAAAAATCCCCAACCCAATTAAGAAAGAAAAAGAAAGAAAATCAACTCGCATCAGTTATTTACAATTCAAAGTAACAATATAAGCCGTTAAATTACCAGCACTTGAAGTAGTAAAAGAAAGAAAAGCAGCTTCAAATTCAAACCAAGTTCAACGGCTCTTCGAACAAAGAACATGCAGGAAAATTCCCAATACAGATCTAATTTGCACCGGTTTGGTCAACTAACACGGCGAACATGAGAAAGAAGCTTTCCTTTTAGCTTCAAATGGAACTTTAAACTAAAACTGAGAATTTAGCAAAAATATAAGCGTGATACTCCTATAACTTGTTCCGTATTGACCCACTAAATCCGGAAATTAATGGATCTCTGTGGGGTTTCTCTCTGACTTTTCTTTTGCAGTAAATTGTGTGTGATTTCATTTACTATTTCTGATTCCATTACCAGGCTGCGTGAAGGATTTAAATAGTTCTTCACAGAAGTCGAAAAGAGAAAAGTCCCTCATTATTAGTATCAAAGAAAATTGCACCATTAGTCTCTACTCTATCTTCTCCAGTAGCAAATTGGTCTACATCTTAGTTAATGCAAAATCAATTTTGAAAGCCGAAGTAGCGTTAAGGGAGAAAAGGGCGGGGGTGCGTGGGGTGGGGGTGTGTGAAAGGAAAAGAAATAACCATGGGAGGAAAATAAATAACCATACTTTCTCTTCGAAATGAGATTTGGACATTCTTTGTGGTCACTTGAAGTTAGGGATACCTCCCTCATGGACTAGAGGGGGAGATTGTTGGGTGGGTCCAGCCCATGATGATACCTAACTTAAACACAAGACATAAGTTAGAGGATGAATTAAGTAATTTGGTTGAATAAGAGCAGAAGCCTTGAGGGACACTAAATCCTAAACCTATTAGGATTTAGTTTTGTTTAATATATATATATATATATGTGTATGTGTGTGTGGGTTGAAACAAGGAGAAGGGGCCATAACACGGGAAACGAAAAAGGAAGCCACGAAATTCGGAAACCAAAGGAAAAAGTCACGCGGCCACTGTGCACGAAAGTCGCACGGGAAAAGGCGAAATCGCACAAAATTTACGCACGGAAATTTGTGGAATTTGGAGAGGAAAATTCAGCCTATTTGATTAATCGCTTGGAACGTTATTTCGACATTTAATTTGGTGTTTGATTTCTTCAAGCGGTGGTTTCTCCAAGTTAATTCTTGGAACGGATTAGGTGATATTTTTTCTTCATCTCTTGTTGTTGATTACTGGATTCCATCTATTGTTAGATGAGTTATTTGTGGTGCCAAGAATATTGTTCTTGACGGTGTGCGTGATTGTGGTAGTGTGTAATTACCTCTTGATTTAGGGTAATAATCTTGAGAGGATAAACATTGTATTCCCATTATTATTTGGTGATAGTGGAGTTGTCGGTTTGCCCCGTCGATTTTCCCTTCTCAGTGGAGGGTTTTACGACGTTAAATAATTCCTGGTGTTATTTACGTTTCCGCACGTATATTATTGTTTGATATATTGATTGCCTATTTTAATCACACGGGTTTAGGGAAATTGGTTAAATTCCCAACAGTTTGAGTGTAGTCGGCATTTAGAGTTTAGGATGTTCGGAGATATTGTGTGATTGTAAGTCGAAAAGAACAATAATGGGAGTTGTGTCTTGTTCATTTTGGTTCATCTAGTTTATTACAATTTACAAATCAATCAATATAATAATATATATATATAATAAGATAAGGGTGGCTTTTCTCGTTCTTTTTCTGGCTCTCTAGGGTTTCTGGTTCTATAAAATTTCTAACTCCATAAGATTTTTAATGATATCATTTAATTATTTTTTGTATTTTTATTTTTATCTTTTTTTCTTAAGATTGTTATACTAATTTTTAAATAATATTCACTTTTTCCTTTATTAACCCATACCTGATCCTCAATTTATAGTGGTTTCTTTAGCTAAATATTTTGAATTAGGGATCTGTCACTTATAAAATCGAACACGAAATTAATTAAGAGTTTTATTTCAAAAAAAACATATAATAATTTTTATGATTCGAAAACCCAAGTATAACACGTCTCTAAACTAATAAATTTCTAAAAATCTGTAACATTAATTGTAAATTTCAATTTTTAATAATTTTTTAAGAAATTTTTATATGGTTATTGTAGTGCAATAATCAATTGATTTTTTTTTAAATTATAGTACTCTAATTTGTTGATTCTATAATTAAATTGAAACTTTCTGATAATTTAAGTCTTACTGTATTTAGAGTTGGATTATTTATTTGAAAGATGGACTGAATATTGATACGGTTGCACTGTAATAGTTGTTCAACAATTTTTATTAAACATTTTATTTTTATTGAATCACCTCAATTAATTTTTATTTATATATGTATAATTAACTGGTGCTGCAATTTAAACAAGTGTTACGGCAGTTATATTTCTCATATTCTAAACAAGAGGTCCTGGATTGAAACACACCCGCCCGTCCCCTCCCCTATATCCACTGTATATAAAAAAAAAAAAGAATTAACTGATCCAAAAAGTGTTACTGACAAATAAATGCAAATATAATGGAATGATTATAAAAACTTATGTTTCATAATATTAATATGACTCAACTGGCTGTATTAATAATTTGTGTTAAATTTTTGTATAAAAATTTATTGATATTTATTATTAGAGTAATTATAGGGAGAAATATTTATTTGACATGAATAATTGATATTAGTTCCCTTCCCGCCCTCTATACGCACTGTATGAAAAAAAAGAAGAAACTAACTGGTGTAAATATTATTACCGACAAATAAATAAATTTAAATATAATTGAATAGTTATAAAAACTTATATCTCATAATGCTAACATATGACTTAACTGACTGTATTAATAATTTATTAAATTTTTGTAAAAAAATTTATTGACATTTGCTATTAAAATAATTTAAGTAGATATATTTATCTGATATAAATAAATGATATTTATTAGTTGCAATAACTGATATAAATTATGATCAATGTCTCAGGAGATTATAGCCAGGACCTCAAAAGCTTTCATAAGTCTCTCTCTCTCTCTCTCTCTCTCTATGGACATCCATTTACAAATTGAGCTTAGAAGTATAAGGGTCCGTTTGGCATTGATTATAAATCAAATGATTTATAACACATTTTAAACGATTAAATTTTAAAGACATGTGACTTAATTTGATTGGTTAAATTTTGAAAAGTTGTTATTTGATGTGTTTTGGAAGTGAGGTGTCAATGAGAGAATTTGACAAGTGTCTCAAGAATTTAAAATTCAAAATGTGTTATAAACCATTTGGATTATAATCAATACCAAACGGATCCTAAAATGTTGATTGGTTGCAGCACGATTTCCACTTGATGATATACATCTAATTCTTCCATAACTTTTTCTTGTAATTGAAAATTGAAGTCCGAAATATCAACTACCTAATAATAATAATAATCTATATATTAATAATAAGAGAAGTTTGTCTGGTATGAGTTTTCCCGTCAATAGTCTGGCTTCATAAGGATTTTGACGATGTCACAATGACGTCATCTGTGAATTATATATTTTTATTTTTTTCTGAATTATCTTCTTTACTCTATCTTCTTTATCTTTTCTTTTTCAAAATTTATACTGATCCAATCTGTTTTTTAATTTTTGTTAATTTCTCCCTTTGCGTTATCCTCTAATCTTGATCCAATTAAGGTTTCAATCTTACAGTAAAAATCCAGATCTTTTAATATTTCTCTTCTCTTCTTTTTGATTGTTGATTTGAATTATTTTTCTTTTTATTTTCTTAATTCCTTTTCATGATTTCTACTTCAAGGTTTTGGCGTAAGACTTTTTCTCCTAACTCTACGTATCTTTAATTTTTTATTTGAATTAATATTTTTAAGAATATTTGAATTAATTTTTTTATATTTTCTTAATTAATATTTTTTCTTGACCTAAAATTAATAATCAAGAAATGGGATATATTCCAATCACAGATTTCAATTGGGCTTCATGTTATGCTTGGGGTTGAATTGCACTTTTAGCTCGGATTATCATTCCACCTCTTGCGTAGAGAAATTTTTTTCCTTTTTTTTTGACAATTTGCTTTATTTTACGTTATTTTTTTACCATTCATCTGCCGATAATTAATCATTTTATTACATATGAATTAAAATTATGAAACTCTCCCCTCTCTCCCCCCTCTATCATACACACACATATACCACTCTTGCTAGAAATATTATAATAAACATTTGAAACTTTTTAAAGCACGCTTCAATAATTTTCAAATTAATTCGTTTCAGAAAAAAGAAAAATAGTTCTCGAATTAGCCTACTTTACATATTTTAAATCTATGAAAATCCAAATTTGACGGACTATAGTTTCATTGGTTTTTTTCCTTTTTTTTTTTTGTAAGCATAGTTATATAAATTGTATATTCCCACTATTGTTTTCATGGAGATTAATTATTCATACTTATATTATATTTTGTGGAAGTTTAACAGAAAATTGAGTGCTAATTCTATATTACCTTTTTTTTCTAAAGTATAGTTACTTTAATATTTATTTTTTAATTTAAAATAATTAAAAATACAATCAGAATAAATTTTTTTCCCTTCAACAGAAAAAAAGAAATTTTCAAGTTTAGTATTATACTGGAAAAATGATTGGGACTTCGTCTTTCTTTTCTGCCCTAATTTTTTTTATTTATGTTGCACGGGGTGAAAAATCTAGTAATAATAATAATAGAAAATATAAATCAACTGTAGTCTTTAGTCATTTTCCTGTCTAAAACGGATACCATAACGAATCTAGTGGTGTTAGTGTTTTTTCTGCACCTTTGCCTTCTAAACAAAAAAT
The DNA here is from genome assembly GCA_963692815.1 of Nyctanthes arbor-tristis. Taxonomy (NCBI): domain Eukaryota; kingdom Viridiplantae; phylum Streptophyta; class Magnoliopsida; order Lamiales; family Oleaceae; genus Nyctanthes; species Nyctanthes arbor-tristis. The sequence continues at coordinate 62,170 of CAVNYN010288961.1, read as the reverse complement.
GCCTTTTCAACTTGCGTTTTATGTAAATCATTTTATTGTGTATCAACCTGTTTTCGCAAATCAGGATCCCCAGATCAACATTTGTCAAAGCCCTTCTCATCTTCACTCCATGATTTGTTTTTCAAAATTAAAAAAACCGTTTTTTTGTAGCTCATCTTGATTTTGATGGTCCCTTTTTGAATGGTTGGGAAAATTGTTTCTTGCTTGTTTTTAGACCTAAATCAATACTAGCCGCAATATTCTCTACAAAAAAAAAAAATTTCACACTTTCCAATAATATTTATTTATTTATATTTTTTTATATTCATACCAAAAATTTTCCCATAAATCTAAAAAATTTTCATTTTCATAAAACTCCCAATAATAATCCTTTTTTTTATCCAAGAAATTATTTACTTAGTTTTCTAGTGTTTTTTGGAATGATTGGTGAGCAATTTTCACTTTTAATGTTCATCCTTCATGTCATTGCTTTTCATAATTTTTTTATTATTAAAAATTCCAATTCGATTGGCAAAGATGATGAAGATTTTGTTGGGTTGGCATGCAATAAAACAAACCAAACGCGATGTGGAAGTGTTTTCATAATTTTCACAGATTTAAATGGAAGTTCCTCGCCAGTATTTTGGTAAATTCCGGAATCTTAATCGCCGGCCTTTGTGTTTGATGGTATATGTAAATTTTTTTTTCTTTGGTGCCAAATTCTCACTTACCTTCTGAAGTGCATTTTTATTAATTAAAAATTAGTAAACAAGCTTATAGTATTTTAAAAGTTAGTAAACAAGTTTATAGTATTTTAAAATATCATAACATTCCAAATAGCATAACATTCCACCTGAGTCTAGATCTGCTGTCCGGAAACCCGTCCCCAATGTCGTCCCACCAGTAAAAAGAGTCCACATCATCACAAGATTCCATGTCACCGAAGGTGCTTAATTAATGGAGAAAAAGTCTGTAACGTTAATTTCACCCCCTCTCTCTTCATTACCAACAGCAACATCGATTCAACCCCACCCGTTCTGGCTTCTCTCTCTTCATTACCAGCAGCAACACCGAGTCACCCCCACCTGTTCTGGCTTCTCTATCTTCATTACCTGCAGCAATACCGATTCACCCCCACCCGTTCCGACTAGACATTTTTCGATTGACTTCAACCCATTATGACACTGGCATTGATATTAAGTCCGACCTATTTAGTGGTCGATGATAAGTGAATTTGTAATTCAAATTAAAAAAATTAACTGATATTTAATTAGGTTACAATGTTGAATTTCAGTTTTTTTTTTTTTTGATGCAGTCACTGAGTCGGTCTTGTGGTTGGACACCGGAGAGAGACAGAGGGGGGCAAGAATTGATTTGATATTAACAGAAACTTTTTTCCATTAAGTAAATCCGTCTGATGACATGTAATCTCATAGTGATGTGGACTCTTTTTATTGGAGGGACAGCCTTGGGGACAAGTTTTCTGGACAGCAGACCTGGACTCATTCCACCTACCTTCGGTGGCCTTTGCCTTTGATGGTATGTACTTTCTTTTCTCCCCCACCCCTCCTTTTCCCCCATTTTTGGTGCAAAATTTTAACTTACCTTTTGAATTGCATTTTTATTAATTAAAAGTTAGTAAACAAGTTTAAAGTATTTTAAAATTCAGTAAAGAAGTTTATAGCATTTTAAAAAAATTAAAAGTTAGTAAACAAGTTTATATATTATTTTAAAAAATTGCAAACTGGAAACAACGTCAAAAGGGCAGAGAATATATATAAACAGGAGCATTTTCCTCAACAGTAGTTTATTCACTGGGAAAGGTTGCTATTTGGTTATGTCTACAGAAAAAAGGGAGAAAAAAAGGCTGTTGGAACAACTTGAAACTTGAATGTGTTCCAAGGTAAATTTAAGTTCAACATTTGTTCCAAAGTAAATTTAAGTTCAACATCATCCGATTTCTTTTGTTGTTAGTCGCAAGAACTTAGAAGTCAGAAATTACATTCAAAGAATCAAGAATAAGAAGGTGAAAGTCAAACTTCGAAGTCGTCTAAAGAAGGAGGTCGAAGTCACTGGCTGCTGGGTAAGGGAAGTTGCTGCCGGCAACGAGTAAAGGAGCCATAAATCAGGACCGAAACAAGCTGGCTGCCTGCTGTCGTTCTCAGTTTACACTTTTTTTTTTTTGAAAACCCAAACTAACATTAATATAAGTCACTGTAGACTGCCGAGTCATTCAGAGAGGAGCTTGATTATATGCATCTGATTGTGAGGTGGAGGGAACAACACTCTGAGATAAGCTTGTACTGTTGAGCGTTATTTAATTTGGCAAACTTAAGCTTGCGTCTCACTCAGCCACTTGTATTCTGATAATCTGATTCTGAATGCTCTTTCTTATGTTGTGCAATTGGAGACTTGGAGTAAAATTTATGTGTTAGCCAGTAGAGAATCTGATTCTTATTCAACTGTTCGGTCAATTGCTCTGTTAGCAACTTTTTCTATTCACTCTGCTTCAATTGTGAATGATTAAGGCTTGAACTTTGTGGTATTTAATGCTTTGATTGCTGATTACTGATTAGTCAGTGGTTGTATATGTTTTTTCGTGTTGGATTATTGGAAGATTTAACACTCTTATTGTGGTATTTAGTGCTTTCATTGCTGGTAGCTCATGAATTTCTTGCTAATAGTTTGATATTTTTTTTTCCTGAAAGGGATCTTATTAACAGAATTGATATAGATTCTCTTAGATGAATTTGTTGAAGTTACTTTTTAGCTTAATATTAGATTTTGAGTAGTTGAACACTTTTTGTAACGCATTTGACTTTATGTACTATTTTTGAAAAATTAATATTGTGTATTAATGAGTTTTTTGATTTTCCAGTCCGGCTACCCCTACTATGATGTGATCGCAATTAGGGGCGGAGCCCATTAAGGCCCAGTGCAGTCCATGGACCGTACTAAAACTTGGGCCGGCCTGCTAACTTTCAACCTAGACTGCATTGAGATCCCAAACTAAAAAACCCATATACGGCCCACACCTTCTTTTTTACATGTTCAAAATATTTTAACTGGTATTTTAGACGCAAAAATCAATTGGGCCGTCCAAGTTTTAAGGCCTAGGTATGGTCTAAAATTCATATATCTAATCATCTTTTATAAAGGAGGTCCTTAACTCCCTTTACTTCATAAGCCAATGTGGGATTAAGGCTTAGCTGTAGTCTTAAATTCATATATCCAATCCTCTTTTATAACGCAAGCCTTAACTCCCTTTCTTTCATAAGCCAATGTGGGATTACCATTTTTTAATTTTTTAGTTTATTATTATTTTTTTATAAAACAGAAATTTTGAGTATTGATTATGAGATTACAAACTATTGTGAGTAACGGAAAATGGAAATTATAGCTTGGGCGAGTTTTTCACTAAAATTTTCGACTGCACTGAACAAATTTTCTGGCTCCGCCCCTGATTGCAATGCCTATCTTGGTGTAATATCCCTGCTGGGTTCTAGTCTTGGTGTATTATCCCTGTTGATTTTGGTTGGAATTATTCTCGTTTTGGTTTCTTGGTGTTGTATCCCTGCTGGTTTTTGATTTCCCCGGCTATTCATCTTGGGGTGGTTCTTCGGTTGGAGAATCTGGGTGCTTTTAGTGATATTGTTACCATACTGATCTTCTAGTTAGTGCTTTTATTGGCTAAGTCTAACCTCGTGTCAATGAAAAACTGAAAAATGCTACCTCCTTCTAGAGGAGTACATGCAAATGAAAGGAAAAATAATCAAGCTACGAGTAAAGTCCTCCTCTTTTCCTGCTCCTCCTGCTGTGCCCAACTTAAATTTGTTTGTTCTTGATTTATAATCACTTTATCAGTTAATTCTGGATTATGATGATAGGTTCGCCGCACTTTTAATTGAATAATAATACAATTCCAAGAAATTAAAAGTATTATACAGATATGCGAATCAATAGAAGGTAACCAGCAAAAGAATTTGTTTAATTACTCTCAATTAATTGGAGCTTAATGATTAAAACTTGTTGTCATTTGAAATAGTATAGTGTATTGAACCAACTACTTAACTTTACTACTTGGTTGAACATAGATTAATTGTATTCCTTGTATACGTTTTTATTTTAGTCTAGTTGTTTATTAGTGCTGTACTTGTTCTCTCTATTTGGATTAGACTAGAATTATCTCTTGTTTAGCTTAGTCCAGTTCTACTACAAGTCTACAATTTCTCTGTATAAATTATGTTCAGCTCTCATTAATGAATTATTCATTCTCTCAACCTATATGGTGCAGTCAAACATGGAATAAATAGTTGACTTTTATGTTGAAGTTCAATCTTAATTCACAGATGGAATAATCCAAAAATCAAACGTTTTAGTTGGGCAATCCAAATACATCTTCTGGTATGTGGAAGGGGTTTAATCAAACAACAGGGATGTTCATCTAATTATGTTATTCTGTTTTATGTATTCTATTTTTCCCCCGAGTTAAGGCCTACGTTAAAACACACACATATATACCAGCATAATTACTTAACTAAATGCGGTATGGTATGTGACATATGGTATTTTTCCATTTTTAAGTGCTTATTTTTATCGTAAATTTTAATCTTACTTTTCGTATTTGTTCAACTCAAATAACAAGATTGCTTATTTAATTATTTTTCCAACCGAAGCTTGAGTAGATGAAAATGTTCCAAGAAATGTTCATTCTCAAGAGCAATTTGCTTATTGCTGATGGGAAATTTTGTTTTAACACAAATGATTGCGTGCTTTATATTTGGAAAGTCTGGAGATGCAAAAAAAGCACAAAGTTTGTAAGGGAGGATTTGGAAATTTAAGGTATGCTATATATTGAATATTATGGAGTTTAGCTCTCTTCGCATTGACAACGAAGATAGTTGTCTACAACGTTTATCTAATGTGTGTCGAGTAAACACCTTTGCCGGGCCCGACTAAGGTCAAATAAAGACGGACATCGCCATTACTATCATTATCATTGCTTACCACAAAAAAAGAGAGAAGTAGAAATTAATTTTATGAAATTAAGTAATAGAGATTTGTGTGCTACATATAAGTTACGAGGAAAATGTGGAATTGATTGGATTTACCAAATTCTACTAATAAATTTTATGAAATTAAGTAATAGAGATTTGAGTGCTACATGTGAGTTACAAAGAAAATGTGGTCTTGATTGGATTTATCAAATTCTATTTAAAACAAAAATTATTTTCTAGCCGAGGCTTAATTATTGCATAACTACAATGATTAATTTTTGAATGGTATGTTAGAAGGTAAAATTTAACAAAAGTAAATGGTACATGAATCTACAATTATGATTAGGCACAAAGAAAATGAGATAAGCTAGCAGGTTGAGTCACCAAGACAAACTGGACAAGTGGGCAACTCATTGAGTCCACGACGAGGTGCAATTTCTCTTGGGTTGAACTCAACTGATTGAATGAAATACATATGGCAAATCTCAACCTGAAAATTAAATTAAATTAAATAATTGGATTAAATTTTGAAAAGTAGCCATTCCTAGAAGCAAATGAAGCATGTTTGTGATTATAAGACAGTACCTCAGACTCCTTGAACTTTTTGCCGTTGAAATTATAATAAAACCCATGAGCAGAAAGCTGATTTTTAAACGTGATCAACACACTGTACGTAACTTTCACTGCATCATTTCTGTTCAAATACAAAGGTTACCCGAAGACAAGGAAAAAAGGCGGTGGTTGTGTGGCATTCCATTTAATGTGGAAATAAATGAAAATTTCAAGAAGATGCACAACAGCTGAAAAAGTAAATTCACTTCCTTAAAATTCCGTTGATCATGAAATAACAGTTACATATGTTTTAGCCTCATTAGACATATTATACAATATGAGATTAGACAAAACAATTGAACTAATAAATAGAAAATCATAAGCCTTTCCATTTGCCTGTCCTGCATATCTACCCATCCATTCACTCCTTTCATCCTACCAAAAGATGCTCCACTAGCTGTAGACGGCAAAATGCCAGATATTGTTCCATAACACTCAGTGAGAGTATATTAAACCTTCCAAAACGATTAGCATAAGCCAAATTCCAAAACCCTTCATCAGCAGCATCAAAATTGAAATTTTATTTAAAAAGGAAGAAAGCTCAGCAATTGGAAGTAATTTTACAATGATGAATGGGAGATAAAAGATTCATTTTATCAGAAAAATAAACTTCATTGAAGAAAAAAAAGAATAGAAAAGTAAGGGGGAAAAAGAACTGAACTTTACCCAAAATAAAGCCAAAAAAAGGGGGAAAAATTCACCACGACATGGGCATTAATGCAAGATAAAATTTCACTTATAAGTGAAAAGTTTTGACTTGTATCTGAACATAAATATTACTTATCAGTAAGATTTCATTTATAAGTGTGTAAAGTTAGCCTATAGGTAAAATCTTTCAGTTATAAGTACAAAATTCTGTTAACCTAAATTTGCATTATATGTAAGAACAAGTTACTTATATAAATGGAAATATTTTGATGATCTTTTATTGGAATGTCTATTGTTCTTATACTGTGTTTCCTATCTTTGGACTTCTACTCGTATTCCTTTCAATATACCAAGTTATTTCATCAATTGCAACTGCTTTATTATTGAAATTGAGTACTGCTTTTTGCTTAAGCAACAGCGATACACTCTCTTCAAGAGAAGAAATCATAGAATCACGATGCTAGAACTAGTTTATTGCCAGAAGCAGTTTGTTAAATTATTGAAATGGAGTACTGCTTTATTACCAGAACGTTTGTTTAATTAAATGGATTTTATTTTTTGTCTTTTGGTTTTTTTTTTTTCGTTGGAAAAGAATAAAGCAAAGCATGAGGCAGGGTTATGAATCCTCACAAAGTTAAAACATCTTATTTTGGTGTGGTGCAATCTATTGTAGATGATTAGCAACATAATACATCATCTAATAGCATTTATGTAACCAGGAAAAAGAGAAGATTTCATGTTCATGCTTAAAAAGTTAAATACAAAAATTTTTTTAATACCATGTGAAAGAAATAACCACTAAGCATAATTTTATTCTAGCTTATTTCCATAGGCATTCAAGCACACATAACACATGGAGTGGAAAAGGGGCACCTCAAGAAAGTTCAGAGAATTCAGGGACGTGCGATATACAGCAGCCAAGGAAGTCATGTGGGAAGAAATAATCCGGCAGGGCCACCACGAAAAGCTGGGTGCTGCCGGTGCTGGACTCATCCAAGGTGTTGCCAGAGGGTGTCTTAAGTTCCCCGAAGAGGTGGACGACGCATCTGAGCTCTTCTAGCCTCAAATTGTTAGGGCTCTTTGCAGTGGCGCAGGTGGTGGTCCAGACGATGGTGATGTCGTGCAGGGGTTCAGGGAAATCATCGCTGGAGATTTTGAGAGCATACATCTCTTTGGTCTGGATAGTAAACTGGAAATTACAATTTGCCAACGTTGAAATCCAAGAGATACGAAGAATATATCTTGAGTGAAGCGTGGAGCACAAGTAACCTAGACAGGAAAATAAAAAGTAAAAAGTCACGCAATCTGGAAGTGAGGCACAAGTAACCTAGACAGGAAAATAAAAAATAGAAAAGGAAAAATCTAAATAGACAAAAAGAGATTAAAAAAAGATGACAAAATTGACAAGTGGTTATGTGATAAAATGTTGATGGAAAAGTGATGTGATGTGTTAAAAAATAGGATTGTGTCATGTGTCAATTTTGTTATATTTTCTGTATGTAATTTTATTCAAATAGAAAATCATGCAATCCGGAATCTTTCTGAGGAAGCTTCTTGTTTTTTCCGCCTAAAATTTTCTTTCCTTTTATTTTGAAAACCGCGGGCTCATTACTGTGGCCCTTCCCTACGCTTCTTGGACAATTTCTAGAAATGGCAATGGGCAGGTATATTTTCCCCCGCCCCACCCCGTCCCGTCCCGTCCCGTCCCGTCTCATTTATCAAAACTCCATCCATACCCGCTACGTACCCAATTGAATCTGGGTTAGGGGTACGGGTTGGGGTGGTTTGGGGCCGATAAGAGAAAAATACCCGTTAGCCCGTTACCGGCCTTGTTTAAAAAATTTTAAAAATATTAAAAAAATGAAAACTACATCAAAAAAACCATTCAAATAATATTAGAGCTTGTTTTAAGTTTTTTATTTTACTAATTTATAATTTTACCTACCATTGATTTGATATTTGATTTAATAACTATATATTCAATTACAACTACATATTTTAAACCTTTTTACATTCTCAATATACATTCTCTACCTACTCATTATAAATTTTTTACATTTTGACAAATAAAGTGCATCAAACAAGCTCTCAATCTTATAAAAAATTAGTACTTTATACAACATTTCTCAATATTAAATGCTAAAATTCTGATGTAATAAAAACTTATTAACGGGATAAGTTCGTATTTATTTCATATATTTAAAATTTTGATTTAATAAGAATTTATAAAAATATGTAAAAAGTTGTCCTAAAAAAAGAGTAAGTGCAATGGTTAGACTCTTGGTGTTTAACTCAAGAATTTGGTTTTGATTCTTTCTCTTATTTAATTCTTTTAAATTAAAAAATAGGGAAGAAAATACCTGTTAATGAGGCGGCACACACCCATCATCCCTGCCCCCATTAAGCAATTGGGGCGCATATCAAATATGTGGCCCGTTTCCGAGTGTAAATTGTCATCCCTAGCAATTCCAATCCAACTTTCCAATGCTTTTCCTTCCTTTTAAATATGTAGAATAATTGAGTTCATAAAAAATTATTTTTAATTATTTTGGTAAATTCCCAAGAGTTTTGTTATGAAATCTGGTCGTACAATTCAGCTCGCATTGATTAAACCAAAAAATGGGGAAAAAAATGGTCTTAGGAGTACTGAGTCCATGAATTGACATCAAAAAGTAACAGTGTATGTAATTTAATTTATTTGCTGGGAGTATTTCTAGTGGTCGCCAGTGGGGCAAAAACTCTAATTTTAGTTTCTCTCCGTCATGCTGAATGGTGGAAAGGGCTACAACTCCAAGTTTTGAGGGAGAAAAACCGAAAACAGGGACTAATTTTGGCCTTTCGCTTTTCCACTCCTTATTTTCCCCTTTTCTATTTTTCCCACTAATAGAAATGCCGATATTGTCAATTTTATTTTGAGTATACTTCATTGAGGAATTGCATCGTGCAAGAAAAAAATGATGAGAAAAAAATGACGGCCACTTATAACATAGCACGTTAAATTCAAACAAGCACATTAATTTAAAATTAATTGTATATACGTGTATTCCACTGTTCCGTGCATTGCAAGGCTGTAATGGTTGTATGCAAGTTGTTTGAGTGAAATTGGGGGTTAGGATGCTCGAGTGATATTGTGTGTGAAAATGATCTCGCGCGCAGAGGTTTCTAATGACATAAATCCTGCTAGATGCTGAGTAAGAAATTAGGACTAAGATATTGTGTGTGATTGTAACCATTTTCCATCCCAGAAGTGATTGTAATTTTTAACACATTAAGTAGATCAAAATAATTTATTTAGCTTATGTTTTTCTTCTTCTTTTTTTTTTTTAACTTTTTATTTCTGAAATTTTGATGTAAATATGTGCGTTTATAGTTGTAGTACCATTCTTTTCATTTATATATTTTTCTATTTTCCTCGATATTTTTCGGATTAGATGAGCGTGGAGTTGTGGAGATTTGAATTAAGAAATTAATTCTCTCATATAGATGTGATGATCATTCAGAGAACTGATCATGCAACTATGAAAGAAAACGGTTTGCTCATTTGATTTGAAGGCAATAGTGTACCATATATTAATTAATTAATTTCTTCCAATTTTGAGATACATAGAAAATAAATACTAATGAAACTTCTATTATTATTATTATTATTATTATTATTAGTAATAATAATAATAATAATATATATTAATAATAAGGGAAGTCTTCCGGCATTATAATGTCCCGCCACTGGTCTGACATCATAAGAATACCAGTGGATAACAATTATATTTGTTTTACATTTTTCTTTAATTTTTCCTCAACTTTCTATTTTTTATTTTATTATCCATTAAGAATATCTTCTTAGAGAAATTCATACGAATCTCTTTGGATAATTAAGAGTTTTATGCTGATTGTATTGGATAACAATTAAATTTGTTTTGCATTATTAAAATTTTTTTCCCTTTTTTTTTGTTTTTATTTTATTATCTTTTTTTATAGTTAAGAATGTCAAGAATCCTTTTGGATAATTATCAATTTTATTCTGATTATACTAGATAACAATTGAATTAGTTTTATATATTTTTTTTAAATTTCCCATTATTTCTGGTAAGATAACTTAAATATTAAAATAACTTTTAAGAACTTTCTTCCTTAAAAAACAATAGGTAATTTTTTATATAATTAAGAATCTCTTTCTTAAAACAAATAAATTTCATTGAGATTTATTCTAATCAAGAGTTTATATTAATATTTTTATTCTCTATTTTGTGTTACCTTTAAGGCTTTAATTTGTTACACACATGGGTGCAATATAATCAATTGTTGATTTGATTGGATTGCAAAAAGAAAAGTCGTTGATTTGATTAGAGAAATTTTTTTACATTTGTTTTTCTTAATAGCACCATTATTATTTTATTTTAAAAATGATCTAACGCCAAATATATAACATCAAATGATCTATTATAATTTCTCATGTGATATACCCCAATATATCATATAGCACCATTAACATACTATTTTATGGTATTAAATCAGAACTAAGTGTGACTGTTATATAAACTGTATATTACTTTTATTGCATTTAATATATATCTTTGATTGAAACTAAGTACATATTGATGTTGAATTTTTTTATTGCTGTTATTCTCCCTATATAACGCACGAGTGAGAATTCTAGTAATAATAATAATAGCAGCACGAATTTCCTTTCCGTTACATAACACAAATTATGAATTTTAAAGTTACAATGTTTTTGTGTAGATATATATTTTTCTACATTTTCATTTTGGAATAGAATTGCATGCCAAATAGGCATCCATGGTATAAATGAATTCAATTTGGGTATACCCTAAATACTCTATCGTACCACACTGAATGTAAGTATCAATTTGCATCTCCTTCTTCAAGTTCAGAATATCCTCCTCGAGAACAAAAACTGCGAATGGTTCCCAATTGAGCATCTCGAAGAACGGAGGGATGTAGTTATCGAATGTGATAACGGGAACACACTCGTAGACGATGGATTCCACCACTCCTGGGCTGTTCACTTCATAGCCTTTGGCAAATATGCAGTACTTGCTGTTCTTCATGTGCCATATGTAGTTACTCTTTTTCATTCGACTAAATATCTTCATGTCGTGATCCTTGTTTTCCCAATGCTGTAAGAGAATTGGACGAACACAGCCTTGCATCTGTCCGGCGAATAAGGAATTGTCGTTTAGAAAGAGGATTTCTTCCTATCTCTTTTGTCGGATTCAGAGGGGAACCGACATTTGTTTCTGGGAGAGAAACATCTTTTCCAAATCGTAAACATCAAACCTTGGAAACTATAAATGACACCGAAAGAGCAAAGAAAATATAAATGAGCATTTTCCTCAATGAAGGACTAGAGTTGCATATCAAGACTGGATAAATGTAATCATTCAAACATCACATGATAGCATGATATGATACTTCAAATTCATTGAAAGAAAAGTAAACGTTTAACCACCTTGGGCTATGCACAGGCATCATGATTACTTGCCATGGCGACCTGACTTGCTTCGCCTTTTTTTTACCACCTCAAGATGACTCATGTGGATCTATTGCCAAAACAGTCCCTCCACTAATGTCGTCTGCACTACCCATGTTTGGAATGTTTGGTTTGGGCTTCAACTTTGTGCTCCTAACTCCCTAATCTACATAGAAATGATAAGATTTTTAACGTCTAAATTGCAATCATTGTTGTGCAATATGATAATGAAATCAAGAAGCTTGAAGCAATTGTAAAAGTATAAATGTCGTCAAAAGAGCGAAGAAAATATAAACACGAGCATTTTCCTCAATGGAGGACTAGAGTTGCACGTCATACTAGAAAAGTGTAATCATTCAAACATCACATTATAGCATGACACGATACCTAAAATTCATTGAAAGAATAGTAAATGTTTAACCAACCTGCACTACACAGAGGCATCGTGATTACTTGCCATGTTGACCTGGCTTGCTTCTTCATTTTTCACTACCTCAAGATGACTCATTTGGATCTATTGCCAAAACAATCCCTCCACTGATGTTGTATGAACTATCCACGTTTGGAATGGTTAGTTTGGGCTTCAGCTTGTGCTCTTAACTATCTAATCTGCAGAGAAATGATAAGATTTTTAAGGAGTAACCTGCAATCATTGTTGTGCAATATGATAATGAAATCAAGAAGCTTGAAGCAGTTGTAAAAATAGTCATCGAAAGAGCAAAGAAAATATAAACACGAACATTTTCCTCAAGGGGGGACTAGAGTTGCATATCAGAGTGGATAGATGTAATCATTCAAACATCACATTATAGCATAACCCAAATTCATTGAGAGAAAAGTACATATCTAACCACCTTGGGCTACACAAAAGCATCGTGATCGCTGGCCATGTCGACCTGGCTTGCTTCGTCTTTTTTGCCTACCTCAAGATGATTGATTTAGATCTATTGCCAAAACAATCCCTCCATTGATGCTGTCTGAACCATCCGTGCCTAGAATGGCTTGTTTGGGCTTCAACTTGTACTCTTAAATCTCTACTCTGTAGAAAAATGATAAGATTATTAAGGTCTACACCGCAATCATTGTTGTGCAATATGATAATGAAATCTAGAAGCTTGAAGCATTCGTAAAAAAGTAGAAAACCCGAAGTTCAGAGTTCTTTTTTAGTTCTATTTTCAAAGGAAACAACTTCAAAGAAACCACTTGATTTTCGAACTACGGTTGTTTCCTTAGGAGGATTGGTCAAGAGACATCATCCTAGTATAATTGACTACAACCTAAATAATTGACCACTGTGCTAGCACTAAGAGCCTAGGGTTCGTATTACTACATATGCAAATTAAAAAAAAAAAAATGTATGGGCACAAATCCTAGTGGGCAATACCTATGTATATAACACACACTCACATGTTATATACACCAAATATGCAAGGACCATAATTGGAGGTACATGGCTCCTGTTGCCATGGACAGGGGGCATAGCATTACAGTACCTTTGAAATTAATTCCACCTTATTATGATGGGTGGCATAGGTTGTAAGGCAGCAAAAGAATTGTTAGGCATTATGATACACATTGTCATGCACATATTGTTGGAGAACTATCAAGATCCCAAGTGAAAGAAAAAAATTGGCAACTTTAAGGCCAGATATAGCCCCATAATAGATGCAGCATTTCAGTGCCCAAAAGTGTCCAGATTTAAGCAAGGATTCATGCGATTCTAGCATATAAAGGTTAGTGGGGGAAAAAGGGGAATTAAGAAAGGATACGATGCACCAAGAGAATCTCAAATGTAAAAGAAGGGAAACAAGATCGGAATAATTACAGAACTATGTTGGAAAATGAGGCAATGTATTCAACAATTTTTTGAATATCATTTTCCTCCTAACTCATTTTCAACAAAATATCTTCATTAAAAAAATAGTTCTTCACATTATCCATTAGCTTTTCCTTCATTTTTAACCACATATTATCAGAGATACATATAATCAAATCATATTTTCCCCGCAAAATCTCTCCCAAACAAATTTTACTTGTACTTTAAAGAAAATGTGTTATTAGCACCTGCACTCCACAAATCACATTAAATAACACAGCAAATAAACAGTTTTCAAAAGAATCACCAAGTAATGTAAGATCATTCTTAGTGAGATTTGAAGAGTCATGTCGAAAAATATAATCGAGAAATGAAAAGTACTTTAAAATCTTGGCCATGGGACGCAGAAATGTAGAAGGTATTGGAGTTTGGCTTTACTTATTTTGTGTGATAGCTACGTGCTTCGGAAAGATAGAATATATTTCATCATTTTTTGGGAAGTGAATAGGCCTTTGGACAGAAACTAGATAGATTTCATCCTTGCAAGATATCGGTTTGGCTGTCTCATAAGAAGGTCTAATTTCGAAGTTATTTCCATCTTAGAAACGACCGGCAACTATGTTACAAATATTATTTTATTCATTTAGAGAAACCCAAATAATAAGGGGCCATAGGTGCTATTGTAAGGTGACAAAGAGCAAATATGAGCAATATGAAGTATGAGATGTAATGTTGAGAGCCATGAAGTCTCTACCACAGTAACTCGGCATCAAGATTCCACTTTCAAGCCCTCATCTTCTCACTTAGTTGTGATGATCTGTGGAACAATTTCTAAATGGGGTCCTTCACTGTATATTATTAGTTAAACAAGTTTTGTAGTTGATGAGACTAAGAGGGGTTTTGTAGTAAGATAGAATGATGAAATGGAGAATGTTTTACATAAGAGTAATACTACTTAAACACTTCCTTAGACATCTTTAAGGTACAATTACAAAAACCCCCTTAACGAATTCAATTAGAATTGTAGCATATACATGTAGTTTCCCTTTCATTTCAAGTTGAAAGTGTCTAAAAAGGTGCTTAAGGAGGTTTGCAAGTAGCATTATCCTTCATAGAAAGATGCCAGGTTAAAAGGCCAACTATGCAGAACAGCTAGTAGAAATGCTATGCTCATGGTGTTGTTCCAAAAACTAGTATCAATGAACACAATGGAAATGACACTAAGGTGTCTTATTAAAATGAACCCGATAAAAAAAATGAAAATATATGCCCAAACAATAAGGTGGGTGTGATTTAGGATAAATCTTTAAATATGACTCACATAGTTGAACGTATCTCACAGAGAGTTGGAGGCTAGAAATGCTTTACATAAGGGAGTGATTGGAACTTAACAAAACAAGGTAAAGGAGAGAAGGGTAGAACAAAATTAACATAGCAGGCTAAGTGCCTAGATAACTATAGATGCAACAATGAAAGAAGTGGCCTTGTTTGGGCAATAAGACAACATGTTACTGAACTTATACCTGCTCTACAAAAGGTGAAATTAAAGAGCTAAAAAACCATAAACACGTAATAAATTGTGAATATGGTTTCAGCTTACCTTGCTCCGTATCTCGAACTCACTTGCTAGATGGCTGGTGTATTCATCAAACAAATAGAGCCAACTCCTCTCTACCTTCAACACGCCACAAAACCACATATCATGCAGACTAAACGGTTGTCTAGAGTTCCATATACGACACATGCAAAATGAAGACGTAATTTGTCAGAAGTTGTCAAATATTTCATTTCTCACAATAAACTAAGACTACAAAATAATTGGTTCTACCATTTTCCACTAAAGAGGATGAGCAAAAATGTGACTTTAGGGTCCAAACTTGCTTGTGAAAAGTAATTAATATTATTTTTAAATGGAGGTATTTTGTGCCTCAAAAGGAGGTCTAGATTTTCTCAATTGTTGGAAACTTGGACTTCCATGCCTTTGTTTTGGATATAAATATATTACCATGTTTTTAAGGGTTAAGTGGGGAAACAAACTGAATATCTGGTGTTTGTCGGTTCTTTATGGACTTATACCTCCACCTATTAAAGATTAGTAAACTTAACCCTAGAAAAGGCAATGAAAACAAATTGAACAATCTCTTGCTAGGCAAGACCTAAGATCAAGTGCTACCACCACATAGTTACATGTCACAATTTTTATTTGAAAACTGGATCCAAGCTTTTAAAGGAATTTTACATTCCAAATATCAACTAGACCACTAAAGCATTCTGCTACAGTACCTCAGAGATTTAGACATTGTTTTTACACCAATGCACCTAATATATAAATAGGTCGACTTGTCTTCAAGAACGTTTGGTTTAACTTTATGTTTGACAGAAAGAGCTTCCAAAGCTAATAATATATTTTCCAAGTTTTATTCAGGTGTAGAAAAAGATATTTTGGAGAACTTTCAGAACATGAAAATCTAAGCTCTTTGAGCGCATATAAGAATATCCACATTGGTGGTGTTAAATTAAGTTATTAATGAAGTTCTCAGTTAACACCTCAAAAATGTAACCACATTAGTGGTGTTAATGAAGTTATTAAAGGGCTCTTTTTAACAACTTTTTAACTTTGTTGTTTAAGTTAACAACAATTTTCACAAACCTTATGGCCAATCATCTTTATTTACTTTATTCTAATATTGGTTATAGGTTGAATTAATTTAGTTGTGGCTCACTTTTAAATTAAAGTTAGATTATAATGGTTAATTTAACACCACCAATGCGTTAAAAATCAATAGCTAATTTGAACATGCTTACATGACACTTAGCAAATTACTAAAATCCTACTTTATTGCTAATGTGGATACTTAAATTTAACATCACCATTGTGGATACACTAAGTTATTAACTGGATATCATGGCACCAACTTATATATAAGAGCTTCCTCTGGTAAAACCTTTAATATACCCCCATGAAGGAATTTTAATATACCCTCATGCGCGGATTCCACCCATGTATTGCCACATGGGCATCGAGATATATTAACATACCCCCACAAGTGTAAATTAGAATTTAAGCTTCCCTTGGTTACTATAGAGACCAAGTTACTAACATTTCTCAATTTGTTGTTGATTCCAAAAGGCTCAATACATCAGTTATGCAACTACACTGCCAAAGTTCCACAGAACCAAGCAAGTTCCTTGTGTTTATCCAAGAGGTGAGAGAGGGGGATGGTAATGATGATCATGGTACAAATGATGATGTAACATCAAAATGGTTTCCATGCATCTTTCTCATGGAAAGAGTGACTTACCAGAGAGCACACATAAATTTTTTGAACAATTTTTTTAATTATAAATGGAGATAAGGATAGGGAGGATGTGACTTGAACCCACGTGAAAACCCCCGTAAGACACATACCCTGCAATTGGGCTATGTCCTTGCCTCCTTAGCCACAAAGATCACAAATACTTTCTTTTACACTTCCTTTCAAATTCTTCAACGACTTTTTTCACATTTACTAAAAGAGTGATTTATTGGAGAGCACACATACTTCTTTTACATTTTTTTTAATAATATTTTCAATACCGGCCAATATGATAACAGATTCATTATGAGATACGTCAACCTAATAAGCCATATTTCATAAATAGAAATTACAACAAATCAACCGGTAATAGTTTTCTAGCCTATTTCAAATTAAGTTATCTAGGGCTTCAGATTAGTTTGGCCGAAGTTTAGGGTTTAATATACATTTGGGTTCTAAATCCAACTTCAAAGATTGATGTTCTCCACAAAATATTTCAGTCACTTTCTGCCATCAACATTCTCGCAATTCAACAGGCCGACATGTAAACACAAACTACACGGTCTACTTAATCCATTTAATAGCATATATGCATATGCGTAGATATACATAACATATGAAGTGGGAAAAGATGGTTACCTGATGAAACAAATTTCAGAGAATTGTGGGACGTATGATTCATAGACGAGGAAGTCATCTTGAGAGAAGGTAGAATACTCGTACAAGTTCACCTACAAGTTCATTATATACAAAATTTAACTCATAAGAAGAAAGATCCAAATACCAAAATATTTTTATACTCCCAAAAATGTGTTCTCGGGTATAATCTGTCCATATTTTCAAAATGTGTCATAAAAACTCTTACGAGTCTCCAAATGGTGTTATTCAAATTCCGGATGATAGATAACTCATAGGGGATCATTTTCCCATTTGAATCATGTTGAAATTCCAAATATACTATTAGTTGTAACTTTTTAAATTTAGGGGGCACAAGCTGTTAAAAACATCTAACTCAAATCTCATACCACATAGGCATTTTATCAAACATATAATATTCATATATAAAGATTAAACCGATGCCTTACAACAATTGTCTGTTTATTCAACCATAATCTTGTTGCACCATGGTAAATAACACAAACAATTCATATTCAAGTTCACATCATCTAATAGTTAGATTTAACTTCAAAAAAAGACAACATAAAACATACATTATATGTTTTTTATGTTGTGTTATTTGAAGAACACAACATAAATGTGTTCTTTGAAGAACGCAACATAAATGTGTTCTTCTGTTCTTTGAAAAACGCAACATAAATTGAATTATCCTACGTAAGCAACTGCACTTATGTTATGAACATCGGAAGATATTTATTTGTGAAGCCATTCACTTGTGTTATGAAAAGTTGAAGACATTTATTTATGAAGCCTTCAATCAAAGGCAAGGATCTACATAAAGATTCATCCAGCATTTAACTTTACCAAGCTTCACCTACTAGTACACCATACATAAATTAATCGTTGCAGTTTTTGCAATAATTAAGCCTCGTTAGCAAATACTTTCTGTAGCAAATACTTTCTGTTTAAATAGAATTTGTACATTTTCTTTGTAACTTACATGTAGCACACAAATCTCTACTGTTTAATTTCATAAAATTAATTTCTAATTTGCACTTTTTTTGTGGTAAGCAATGATGGCAATGTCGGCCCTTTGAGAGCATGATTAGACTTGAATCAGGCCCCGGCCAAGGAGTTTACTCGACCCATGTTTGATAAATAGGTGGTAGCCGATTATCTTCACTGTCTATGTGAAGAGAAAACTAAACTCCATAATATTTAATTGCATACCTTAAATTTCTGAATCCTCCCATGCCAAAAAAAGAGTTGTTCCACCATTGTCCTTTTTTTCACATCTCCAGACTTTCCAAAAAAAGCGCATGATCTTTTGTATTGAAGCAAAATTTTCCGTCAGCAATCAGCAAATTGCCTATCCTCTTGAGAATGAAGACTTCTTGGAACATTTTCTTCTACTCAAGCTATGGTTGGAAAAATGATTAAAAAGGAAATCTTGTTATTTGAGTTGAACAAATACAAAAATTCAGATTAAAGTTTCATCATAAAAGTAAACTACTTATAAATGGACAAATATCACATCCCCTTTCACATATTATTCTGCATTTAGCGTAGTAATTATGTTGGGATATATATATATATATATATATATATATGAGTTCGCAATATAGGCCTTAATTCAAAAAAAAAAAGAAAAAATAAAAAACATGAAATAGAATAAAATAATCAGACGAACATCGTTGTTCCTTGATTAAACCCCTTTCCAATGGGTTAATCATATACCACAAAATGTATTTTGATTGTGCCCAACTAAAAGATTTGATTTTCGGATTATTCCATGTGTGAATTAAGAGTAAACTTCAACATAAAAGTCAATTACTTATTCCGTGTTTGATTACACTATTTCACATGACAAGTGCTAATTATTAAGCTCCAAATAATTAATAGTTAAACAAATTTCGCTCCTGGTTACTTTTTTGGAGTAAGTTAGATCAGTTTGGTCGGGAATTTCGAAACAAGGAATAGTAAAATAGTTTGATAATGAATGCAAGTACAAATTACGTACTTTTACAATAAGTTCATCATCAATGTTTAAAAATACATCTTTCTAAACATAAACAAGAACGCTATCATTCATCCCCTTATAACCCGTTTGATTGCACAACCTATCCTTCACAATACTCATTGTAGAAAACACTTTGTCCACACTAGCAGTGGCAGACCGTAGAATTAATTGAAAATAAATTAAATAAAGGCAAAAACTCCAATATCATTTTGTCAACACTAGTTCGAATTCAATCAAGCAATTATGAGGCAAATAATGTTCGACCCCATTCTAGTGAAAAATTTGCAACGGTGCATACAGTGAAACCACCATAAATCTGTGTGTTTTAAGACTATGAACTTTCAAATATATTCTTTCAACGCCCATAGAACATTAATTGTCCAAAATCTACATGGACTTTCAAATATATTCTTTCAAGCAGTAATACTCTAGATCAAAAACTCAATCCCCAAACACTAAAATTGTTCTACCATGCCCACGTAATCAATCTGAAAAAACAAGGTGCGCAAACATTATGAGTGTTAACATTGTCCTAATAATCATATTTAATCATCCATTCAAAAGTTGTGTCTTTATTAAGACAGTGACCACGCAACTTTAACCCAGCTTTTAAACACTTTAGTATTATCATCCATCCATGCTATTTCTTTAAACGCTCTTATTCTTCGTTACCAAAAATGATTATGCAAAAGGTCTCAAAAGATGTGATTGAAAGACAAAAACAGGAAAACTGTCGAAATTAACGTTATGACAGACCATAATTTATTAAAACTACAAAACACAAATAAATTTACAGGTAATGTTATACACTAAAGACTAATTCATGGATATCTTAACTTTCAACTTTTTTTCCTTAATACACAAAGGAATTCATTAAGACTTTGTTTTTTCTCACTTTCAAATGGAAAATCATATTTCAATTAGAAAAAGAAAATAAATACACTGTATGAGTTGTACAAAATTCAGCATAACCACTTGTTTTCAGGTGATATGCATTCAATTTTCCAAATAGTATACTCCTATCGTGCTTCATTTCAAAAAGGAAAAATATATGAAAGAGAATTCTATGACTCAATGGTCATAATCTCAATCCCCTACAATTATTCAGTGTTGGCTCGTTTAACATAAAAATATATCAACATAAGTATAATGTCATACAATTTTGTTGACTTTGCTTGAACTTTACTATCGCGCCCTGCCCATACCATTCGTTTTACATGTAAGACCCATTATCATGTTACGGTAGAGAACAAGATCACTAGAATCAATCACCCCTTTGGTTAGTAATAATCATAGAAGATAGAACAAAAACAGGTACTCACTTATCACATCTTTTGATGGATAGATTTACACAAGAACAAACTCCCTAGATGCTTCAATGGCGAGAGGAATGCAAAAAAAGAAAAAGAAAAAAACTAATCTTATATTACCTCAATGCATTTTCAAACAGAGTGCATTTACAGAGTAAAATCATGATTTGGACACCTTCGGCGTAGCCAGAACGAAAAATTTGAATTTTCAATTTTTAATTTTTTTAATTGATGCACGCTGGCACCAGCGTGCCACATCAGAGTCTGGCGGGGCAGAAGAAAAGAAAACTGGTATGTGTGTTACTGGATTTTTGTTTTTAAATTCATTTGGCCAGCTTCTTTTATTGGTTTTGGGTCAACAAAAATTCGAGCCTTTCACTCTTAGAGCAAGATTGATATTGGAGAAAAAAGTTAAACGGAAAAATGTCAAAGGGTAAAAATTAGAGGGAAAAAATATATTTATAAATAATATGTAGGGAAAAATTAGGGAGAAAATATATAAAAAAATTTTGTTTATTTTTTAAAAATTTTTTTACACATTATTTTGTCATTATTTTTTACCGTATAATTTATACTCAATTTTTTACATAATATTAATTTTTTTAAAATTTATTATATATTATTTTAAAGAATGATGTGGAGGAAAAAGGTAAAAAAATTTAGCCCCTCTTTTACCTTCCTTCCACCCCACAAATGGCTTTCCCCCCTTCCCGTATACATAATTTGATTTTATTGGGGGTAAAAACTCAAATTTGAGTTTTTACCCCCAACACTAATCATACTCTTAAATCAAATGGTTGAAATCTTATATATATTGAAACACTTCATGCACGTTACAAAAATCAGAACCATGTTACACAATTTGAAAATTTTAGTTGATCTATTGTGTCTTTAAGGGTTAGTCACAACTTACTTCTGACGAGTTGCTAGCGAGTCACTATTCGTCAGGCCTTAACTTAAAAAAGTTTTCGAAAAATTAGGGGAAAAATTGGAAATTGCATCAACTTTCGAAAATTATGGTGAAATTTGAAATTTGCTAATCATCACGATAATCCGCTAACCATTACGGCAAGTTACACAAGCATTTCAAATTTTTCTTTTCTTTTCTTTTTTCTTTTACTATTTCGAGTTTACCCTTCTTCCACCTCTCTCCTGCTCTTTGGTCCACGTGTCTCTCTTAAATTCTATATATATATATATATATTTAAAATCTTCAAACACCTCCTAGAAGTGCTGTTATAGCACCTCTTACTCCATATAGCATACATTGATGTACACTATGTGTATTTTAAATTCATGTAGCGTACATCAATGCATGCCACATATAATAGGAGGTGCTATAATAGCACTTTCAGAAAATGCTTGAACATTACCTATATATATATATATATATATAGTTTTGGCAACTTTAAATTCTTTGTATAAATTTACTTTGTGGCTTCTTCTTGTTACTTTTCAATCACTCATTTTTATTCAAGTGTAACTTTTTTAATTTAATGTAATTTTTCAATTAAAAAAATCACAAAAATGTGACTTTTACAAGTCTTTTTAACAGAAATATAAACATGATGAAATTTATATATGTGATTTTTTATTTATAAAATAACAAAAACATGACTTTTATTTATGTGAGTTATTAATAAAACGTATCGGTGAATCTGTTAATTTATACGTGAAATATAACATACGTATTGGTAATTAATTTCTTCCAGTTTTGACATACATAGCAAAAAAATACTAATGAAACTTCTATAAGTAATAAGAGCATGGATTTCCTTACCGTTGCGTAACATAAATTATGAATTTTAAAGTTACAATGTTTATGTATAGATATATCTTTTTCTACATTTTCAACTTGGAATAGAATGCATGCCAAATAGATTTCCACAGTATAAATGAATTCAATTTGGGTGTACCCTAAATACTCTGTTGTACCACACTGAATGAAGTATCATATGGAATATGTCATATTTTACCGGTGTGGCATGCCAAAGAAAATGCTGTCTCACCATCTTAACTCTCTTCTGCATCAATTTGTATCTCCTCTCTGAAATTGACAGCAATACATTCTTCAAGTTCGGGATATCCTTCTCGAGAATGAAAACTGCAAACGATTCCCAATTGAGGATCTCGAAAAAAGGAGGGATGAAATTGTCCGATATGATCACAGGAACGCACTCGTAGACGATGGATTCTACCACCCTTGGGCTGTTCACTTCATAGCCTTTGGCACATATGCAGTACTTGCTGTTTTTCATGTGCCATATGTAGCTACTCTTTTTCATTCGACCGAAAATCTTCATGTCAGGATCCTTGTTTTCCCAACATTTTAAGAGAATCGGACGAACATAACCGTGCATCTTTCCAGCAAAAAAGGCGAGGAATTTTCTCTCGGAAGGAGGATTTCTTGCTAGCTCTTTTGTGGGATTCTCAGGGGAACCGGCATTTGTTTCTGGAAGAGAAACATCTTTCCCAAGTTCGAAGCCTTCTTTTACATCTGCATTGCACATAGCCCTTATGCAGTTGGTCATATGAGGTCGAGTATCTGCTGGAGCCTGTAAAAAGATTAGTGTCTTATGACTGGTGATCATCCAACAAGTTAAAGAAAAATAGCTCATAGTCTCAATACACTTGATTGACGTACCCAATCATGGCAAGCAACAAGAAAATGGTCTTGGCCATCTGTTCGGTTCCAGAATGGGTATCTTGTCTTGATCAAGTCGAGGTAGTTTTTCAAGAATTCTCGAATGTCATCAAAACTACGGGAATCCTTCACATAAACAACATCTACTAGAACTTGAGAGCTAAAAGCCATGTAAAATAAGTGAGCTTCTTTGGGATTGCTGGTAACATATTGTTGGTTTGATTCCAGAAGCTTCATGAACCAGCCCTCTGAAGCATATATTCCCTTCAGCTTCGGCTGGTGGAAGACCGGTCGTTTTCCCTCCCTATAGATGTAAACCTTGAGTTTCTGCTCCATTAGTTCATAGCTCCTTGTTTTATTTCAGGATATCCAAACAGAAAAAAAAGACCAAACTAGTTCAGTCTGTAATATATTATAGGTGAATCAAACCATAACCAGTCTGATAAGTATGAACGAACAGATTAATATTCATGTCTAGAATAGGACGACGTACCTTCTAAATGTTGAAAGATTCCGATAAACAGGGGCATATAAGGTAGGATGATTCATGATGACAGTAGCATGTTCGATTTCATATCTTGCATCTAATAACTCTCGATCAGCATCTGAAGGCCACAAGAGCTTCTGCAACAAGAATTTCTTATAAAGGTGGACATTTACAGCAAACAAGCCAAATTTCTTGTACAGAAATCAATTTGACTGTACCTTAGAAAAGGATGAAACTCGATTTTGCCGTAAAACATCCCTCATATCCGATATTGTTAGCACTGCCTTATTGGTAATGTCTATAGGAGGCGGAATATTTGACATAGAACTATTCTTCAATGGAATATGAACATCAACTGCATCCCCAGGAGCAGTTGAAGAAGGGGCACTCGAAGATAATGAAAGAGCTATCGGACTTATATCCCCGTTACTAAAAGAAACTGGTTCAGACGGTGAAAGCGCGGGTGCTAATCTATAATCAGAGCTCATAGGACTACCATTAAGTTTTCCTATTTCCCTAGATATGGATGCATTAGTTGCTTCTTCAGATATATCAGAAAAGGAAATAAGATCAGGGGTTGGATTCTTAGCTGAAACTCTAAGTTCCAAATCCCCTGTCTTCTCCGTTTTCGTGTTATTTGAATTAGTAGTGTTATTAGACGAAAAGGGCTCCTCAGCTTCATTTTCCTCGTCTAACATTGATGAGGCGGAATTGTTTATAAGGCTGGTAGTTGAATTAATCCCTTGATTAGCACCCAAAGAAGAAAACAGAGAGGGTATAGCATTACCATAAGGTATCTCAAAATACTGAATTATCAAAACTGAGGCAAAAATTAATCCTATTAGCGATAAAACCCTCCTGGTTTCCACTTGATATTCATAGCCCATGATACTCAAAATCATGAAATCCTGCAAACTCACACATTCAATGTCCCAAAAAAAACACCAATTATTCCAAAACTCCCACTGTTACAAAATGTTTCAGACTTTCAAAGAATAAGATAAACTCAGATAAGTTGATAAGCACAGCAAGAAAACTGAGAAAATAATATAAAGAACAGAACCCGTTTGCATCAAGTAGAGAGAAGTTACCTTGTATCAAGCAATATTAATGCCCCTCAATCTGAAAGAAAAAGAATCAGAAAAGGGAGGGGAAAAAAAGAGACAATTTTAGTATGTGTGTGTTCAGTTTTGTGGTTTTGGGGACAACTAATGCATGGCTGCCGCATGAAGCCACCTTTGGTGGAGCTACAGGTGTTACTGTCATTTGCTCATTTCTTCCAGGTTTAAGGTTTCGATTGAGGGGCACTGGCTGGCTGGTTTTCCTAGACTTGTAATACAACTGTTTAATTAAGACTTTGGTAAATGGAGTTTTTTGCTTAAACGCCACTCATTATTAGGTAATTATTATTAATTGATCTGTTGCCATTCTTTTCGGATCCCATATTTATGGCTTTTCGTTAATTAATTAATTAATTGACTAAAAATTGATTTGTTGAGGAATAGGGAAGTAAATTTTCTTCAAGATTTTTTCCTTAAAAGAGAACTAGTTTTCCTCATGGAAGCGTGCACCCGTATTTCCGTTTATGATACGCTTTAAAAAGCAAAACATTTTTTCAGGAACTATCCAGAACATAGCATTCAAACAATTATAAAAAATGATTCTGCCATACGTCTCACTCGATATCGATAGTTATGGCATCTTTGAGATGGCACTTCTTAAAAGTACTTAAAAAGTTTTCAATATTAAACATTTGCTACGTATCTTCCTCTTCTTGTTTTTATTTTTTTTTATGAAGCATTGGGAATATATGAGGGGAGGTCGTGAGGAGAAAGCTGGGAAGGGACAAATATGATTCGAATTCAAAACATCCTACATAAAAGGTGGAAAATTTAACTGCTTTAACACTTATTTGAATCACATTTGTTACGTATCTTCTAAATTCAATGCCAATCTTATATAAAAATAAAATGGTTTTATAAGACATTTTTTAAATTTTTTCCCCTAAAAGTCATTTTTGAGTCCTGAGGAAACATAGAATTACTCAATTCCTATTGTTAAGGATATTACCACTTTAAGAATGCACAAACTTTATTATGCAATCACATGACAGCTTATCTTGCTGCCATACTAATACAACACATCACCATTTGTTATCTTACACAAAAAAAAATCACTTACTTTATAACAAATAGTGGCGTGCCACATCATGGACAGAGGTCTAACTAATTACCTTCTTTTATTTATTTATCATCTTTATAATTATCATTAGTGCATGTTATCAATTGTCATTGTATTTTAGTAAATTTGTAGGAGGGGAGGACTAAGGCACTGGAAATCGGTCACCAATTTTTGGAGTGATAGACGACGTTAGTGAGCGTCAGTGGAACACATCCAGTGATGAGAAAACTAGGTTTATTTTGTATGTGATTATTGTTTTGATGAGTTTCATTTTGCATTCGAAACTCACATGGAAGGCTCTAGAAGTGAAGGCAAGTGGAATGAAGAAAAAAGAAGAAGCAAAGGCATTACAAGCAAATTTCCCACGTCACGGAAAATAAGCTTTCAGAGCAGGCGGAAGTGAAGAAGCATTGGCTATTCTGAAGGCCAAAATGTAAGTATTATTCCTTTATGAACAGTAGAGAATATGTGAATGGTCACAGTGTGGTTGCAAGAATCTATTGGCACATAACAGTTGAATTTGTTTTAATTATTAGCATAATTAATTTTTTTTCACAGGTTCGATCTTTGTAAATCCTTTTGCTCCTATAGGAAGCCATTTTATAAATGTTTCAATATAATGAATTAATTATAATTTCAATTCTCATTTAGTATTGTCTTAAAGATCCCAATAAATTGTAGATATTTGATATCATTTCAATATTTTTTTTAATAAAGATATAAGCATCTAACCAACGTGACAAAGTTGTCCCGTTCGATAAATTAGACAACTTAAAAGAGAATTTATTATAATAGAAATAATACTATAGGAGTCGTTGACAAATCATAATTAGATGACTTTATCCAACAAACGGATGAGCGGTGCAACCATTACTATTTTTTTAGATGTAAAAACCAAATTCAAGTGGTTATTAAGATAAAATAAGATCGGAAGATTTCCTTTGATATAAGGGAACTCATATAGAAAGGTTAAGATCTTGATTTAGTTATTTAAATTATCTATTTATGATATTCTCTATATAAGGTAATATATTAAGATAAGACGAAAAAAATAAACCAAAATAATAAAAAGATGGAAAAACCAAATTCGTATTGTGAATTTTGCATAAATGTCAATAAATTACGTTACGTAAAATAAAATTTTAAAATCAAATAGGTTTGTATCTGTTCAAGAAAACCAAATATAATTTTTCTTTTAAAGACATAGGAAGCCAAATTCAAGTAATAATCAATATAATTGCTTGCGTTATGATTATTAAGATAAAATATGTGAGAGCTTCCTTTGATGTAAGGGATCTTATATAGAAAAATTAAGATCTTGATTTAGTTATTTAAATTATCTATTTGTGATGTTCTCTATGTAAGTAATATATTAAGATAAAAAGATAAAAAATAAATGAAAATACTAAAAAGATAAAAAAAAACTAATTCATATTGTGAATTTTGCATAAATGTCAATGAATTATATTATATAAAATAAAATCTAAAAATCATACCAATTTAAAACTGTCAAAAAAGCCAAATTTAATTATTATTATTTCTAGATGTAGAAAACCAAATTCAAATGGTTATGAAGCTAAAATATGTGAAAGTTTCTTTCAATATAAGGGAATTTATATGAAAAAACTAAGATTTTGATTTAGCTATTTAAATTATGCATTTATGATGTTCTCTATGTAAGGTAACATATTAAGATAAAAAGATAAAAAATAAATGAAAATATTAAAAAGATAGAAAAAACAAAATTCATATTGCGAATTTTTCATAAATAGCAATGAATTACATTACATAATATAAAATTTAAAAACCATAAAGATTTAAAACTGTTTAAAAAAAGAAAACTGAATTCAAACTTTTTTTAAAAGATATGGAAAATCGATTCCAAGTGATACTTGGCATAATTGCATACATTATAATTATTAAGGTATAATATGTGAAAGTTTCCTTTGATGTAAGGGAACTTATATATAGAAAAATTAAGATCTTGATTTAATTATTTAAATTATCCATTTGTGATTATCTCTAAGGTAATATATTAAGATAAAAAGATAAAAAAATAAATGAAAATAATAAAAAGAAAAAAAAATCAAATTCTAAGATTAAGTGTTAAACCAATGGCTAAAATGCAATAACCAGATTTAGAAAGTGATTTTGGGCAGGAAAATGAGAAATGGAAACTAAACTACTTTAATGTACATATATAGTTATTTAGGTAATTAACATTCAAGGCTATGAGAGATTTTAAAGAAATCCTAAAATACCACTTAGAGCAAGATAAATAAACCTTCAAAATATGACATTCTCATTTCAAATAGTTTGATGTGAAATTGTCGATGTCTGACGCCAAAGTGTGGCTATCTCCATTTATCATCCAAGTGGAGTTGCTGTTTGACTACTCTGTTGCTGATTCTGTTACTCGATAGTCGATTTCCTTTGCATTTCTTTGGGAGTTTGGTGGACTCTGTGATAGTCTTATAATCTCCAAAAGCGTGGAACTTCTTTCATCGTTGGCCTTTCTCTCCCATTCAAATTCAAAATTTGATATGCTAAATTAGCAACACCTATGATCTCTTCATCCTTGCCCTCCAAAATTTTAGAATCGAGAATCTTTTGGGTACATTATTGTTCCATTGATATAAGAAAACGTGTTACTAAGCTTCTTTCTTCTGGATCAGCGGCTTCTGGAGATATTCCTATTGGTTTTTGTACTGATAAGAGATCAACAAGAACGATGCCAAAGCTGTAAATATCCCTCTTGGCTTTAAATTAGTTTGACTGGAAGTATTCTGGATCTAAATAACCGAAGGTCTCCCTACCTAAGGTTGTGAGGTGAGTTTTATCTATTGTAACTGATCTTGAAATTCCAAAGTCTGATACTTTTGGTTTATAGTTTTCGTCCAAAAGGATATTGCTTAACAAATTCATAAACCAACAAAGGAACTTCTGTCTCCAAACAACATCCAAGTGGCTTGACAATGTTCCTGTGTTTGATTTGAGAAAGGATGAAGACTCGTTTATAAACTGTTGTAGTTCATTTTCACCCACTAACTTGGACTTCTTTACCGCTGTAGTTCTCTCATCAGACAATATGCCTTTGTAAACTGTACCTTGGCTACCTCGGCCTAGTATTCTACTACCGTTGAAGCTGTCAGTTGCCTTGAACAACCCCTTAGCTGCGAAAAGGCTTGTTTTCTATACGAGATTTTCATTTGTTGAGATTTGTCGCTGCAATAAAAGACCACCATTTCTCTTGAAATATTTCTGTTTAAGGTTACGTTTCCTCGTCTTCTTCACAACTTTGTACAGCCAATAGGTGACTGTTAGTAGTGATAACAATCCGAGGCTACCTTATATATATTATGACATTCACTCAGGCATTTCCAGTAGACTGTAATGTAATGTAAATTGTAACAAAGTAAAGACTAAGATGATTATTTTAACTTTTCCTTATTTAATTCGTATTTTATAACCTGTAGAGAGGATTAATTTATTCGAGTGCAGTGCAATGCAACAAGACCTAGATTTCACCCCATCGTCATGGTAACCACGTGGGCAAGAACAGTTGTAGCCTCCTTGAGTGTTGGTGCAGATTCCTTTTTCATGACATGGATTATTTTCACATTCGTTGATGTCTGGAAAAGAAAAAGAACCATAACAAGATTTCATTTTTTACTGTTGATTTATTTTTATCACTGCATGCCAAATAATTCATTAATGATTTGTAAAGTACTAACCTTGGCAACCATCTGGTCCGAGATATAGATTCCCCTGATATCCATTAGAGCATTTGCAGCGGTATCCTCCAATAACAGTATCAGAGTCGATACTGGAGTTTTTAGCTTCAGCACAGGTTTGATTGCCGATCACCCAGTCAATCGCTAATGGCACAGTTTCTGAAACTCTCTGAACAAAAGTTTGATCCCAAAGATCAGATGATTGAAACCTAAAGCTGTCCTGCTGTCCAACAAACGAATAGCCACAAGGATTAAAATAAGTGACATTCGAGTGATTATAAAAACTTGCCTGGTAAATAATATACTGCTTTAGACCTTTAGGGATGGAAGACTAACTACAGCCAATTCCATTGCAGGATTCATCAATGATATATTGTCTGCGTAAACATATGGTAGCATGTAATCCTTATATTTCCTGGTTGTGCCACTACTGCCGCGCCGTTACACCCCACAAGTATGAGCTTATTTTCATTGGAAAAGCTGAAAGACGAGCTTCCTAACTTGATCCCCTCTGAGTGTTCTGAGGTCATATCACCGGCTATATTAAAGCACATGTATGTTACGTAGTTTTTAATCCCTATTTTCATTGGTGATATGTAGATAAGTTGATGACTAGTATTGCTCAGGAAGGCTTTTGGAGGGTTGAAAGATGTATTACAGCTGTGTCAAACCATAGACCAATGGAACATCCAGCACCTAAACCAACTCCAAATGGGTATGGAACGGTTAGATTCCCACACTCGGTTTGGCAGCTGGACAAGGCAGTTGCGCTTTTGTTGATGGCCTGGTTGGATATGGCCAAGATTGATGGAAATAAATCATTCGTAATAATTAATCCGAGGAAATATGCCATAATGTTGTAAGGAAAATCTTCAGCGAAATCTTCAATTAATTGATTAATCTGATTAGTTTATTCTACTGCTCGACTGATCTTTATCGGTATACTCAAAAATAATCATGCCGTGACAATTTTGATGAAACTGATGAATACAAGCGAGAATTAAGGTACCCAAATAGCAGTTACTCTCTTTATTTGTCTTTGCATTGCCAACTGCAAAAGTTCTCTAGAAAGTAAGAATTGTTTAGTATTTCTCCTGCCCCCATTCTTCAACAGCCTTACAAAGTCATACACACAAGACAACGACAAACAATGGATGAATAGAATATTATATCTTCTGTTTGTTTTTAATTACTGTTCTGTTTGTTTGTTTCACTCTCTCTTTTGGCTGAATTAGTACCATCTGTTTACAGCAAAATCTAAAAGTAAACCAGAAGTGTTGCTAAACTTTTTTGTTCATCTTCATCGACACTTAAATATATTTGGTTTCTTTTGACAATTTCAGCTGAAGGAACATCTCAAACTGTGTGAAAAGCATCTGGTAGCTACCTTTGACCGTGATTTTGGTGTCTGAAATCTTAATTTATCTCTAGACTAGATTACTTCTAATGAAGGATTTTCGAAAGTTGAATAACGCGTTGGAGCAGATGTCAAACAATGGATGAATGGAATATTATTCGGCATTTACTCCAATGCCAAATGGTATGGAACAGTTAAATTCCCACACCTGGTTGGGCAGCTCTGGCTGGGGTTGAGAGACTGATCTGATATGGCCAAGCTTATTGGAGGAAGCGGACTGCAATTTTGTTTTCTCTTTCTGTTCTCACTATCTACCAATGTCAAGATTAGGTCAGATTTGTCCAGTCTGCTAAGGGAATTGAAATGATAAAAAAAAATACAGTAATTAGATGGAACCAGGATTTTATTTTTATTTTTTGGGAATTGGTCAAGCTTGTTGTCTTTATTTATTTGTATTTATCATGAACATTGTATCCAATGGTGACAAATACAGGCATGGCAATTGGTATCAGTCAACCCCACATGACTTGATTAGTTTTAGAAAAAATACAAGTAAATGCTGATCTTGGGATTTAATGTTGGTTGCCATATCCGCGCTGTTGATCATCACCAATTGAACTCATCCACAGACGCCATCCAATTGAAAGACAAACTCGTCATCTTGTTTGTGATTCTCAATTCAATTCTTAACGTCAATCGATTCAATAGATTCATTCCGGAGCAAGTCTACAGAAAAGTAGTTAAATTTAAATTTTTACAAGTTGCAGATTGATGAAGATATCAGATTGACCGACTCAACTTAATTTATAAAAATTGTCTAGTCTGCATTAGATTGTTAGTCACTTTCACAAGTAATTTTCAGAGCAATTTTTATTTATTTTACTTTTTGAGCAAAGCATATTAATGTAAGAGAATTCTAGAGCAGATAGTTTTTGTCAAACTTAATTATCTTATAACTTGAAATTTGAAGTTCTGTTTCTGTACATACGTAAAGGATAATGTTTACTAACAATAAACTTTATTTAAGTTGAATTTTTTATAAAAATGAAATTAGTACAACAATGACATTGAACACATATTTACTCACAATATTGTCATATCAAACTCTGTTACATAATATAGGATCAGTTTCCATGTCCAATGGCAAAATGTTGCTACAATCACTATTCGTCCACGTGGAGTTGATGTCTGAAAATGCAATTGATCCTTCTAGTTCGCAGCTGATTAGTTTTGAGTTATGTTGGACGGTCACAGGCCTTTGAGGAAGCCTAATATTCTCCAACTCCATGGCAACCTCTTTCATTGATGGCCTTTTCTTCCCATTCAAGTTAAGGCATTGATAAGCTAAATTTGCTACCAAAACAATCTCTTCATAATTACCCTTCTCCGACATTTTAGGATCTAGGATTTTATAAAGGCAGTTCTCTTCCATGGATGTGAAAAACCGTGCTGCTAAACCTCTACCATCTTCTGTGTCACCTGAGCTTATTGGTTTCTGTCCTGATAAGAGCTCCACAAGAACAACACCAAAGCTGTAGACATCACTCTTGTCTGTAAATTGGCTTGACCGGAAATATTCTGGATCTAAATAGCCGAATGTCCCTTTCACAAAGGTGGTGATATGAGTTTTATCAATTGCAACTGCCTTTGAAGTTCCAAAATCTGACAACTTAGGTCTATAATTTTCATCTAGAAGGATATTACCTGACTTGATGTCCCGGTGATAAATGGGTATAGATGTTTCATAATGTAGATAGGCGACAGCTCCAGCTATCTCAATTGCTATTCTTAGACGCATATCCCATGTAATGGGAAATTCAGGATTCGGATTATGAATATGTTCAAAGAGGGTTCTATTAGGAATAAACTCGCAAACCAATAGAGGAACTTCTGTCTCCAAACAACATCCAAGTAGCTTGACAACATTTCTATGGTTAATTTGAGAAAGAACTGCAACCTCATTAATGAACTGCTCCACTTGATCTTCCCCGACCATTTTGGACTTCTTTATTGCTACAATTTTCCCATCAGACAACATGCCCTTATAAACTGTACCTTGACCTCCTCGTCCAAGTATTCTACTTTCATTGAACTGATCAGTTGCTTTAGACAAATCCTTAGCTGTGAATAATCTGGTCTTTTCCAGTAGACCTTCATTAGTGGACATATGTTGCTTTAGCAGAAGACCCCCATTCTGTTTGAAATACTTTTCTCTGCGTTCTTTTTTCTTACTCTTCTTCACTACTTTGTATAGCCAATAGGCTACTGTTAGCAGTAATAACAACCCGATGCTTGCGCTCAAACCTGGAAACAGACACAAAGAACTTAAAGAAGAAAAAAGTTTATGCTACTTTTTGATTGAATCTATTGAACATGATGCAAAGTGGCATGACAGGATTAGATTTTCCCAAGAGAGAGGGTGTTTCTGACCTGTATATACTGGTACTTTATTGGAGTCCTGAGGAATGCAACTGGTCCCAGACTTGCTGCCATCACCATTGTAACCCTGCCGACAAGAGCATTTGTAACTACCTGGAGTGTTGGTGCAGACTGCGTGTCGGTGGCATGGATCATCATTGCATTCATCGATGTCTGAAGAAGGAAATGGAATCGACTAGTCAAACATCTATCTGAGTTAAATGAAATATTGATATTTCATTTTAGTTTATCTATAAGGTTATTAAGTAGGAGAAAGAAGCTAAAATCATTTTAACTCTATCCAATATGGAACTAAATATGCCCAGAGTTTCAAAGATATATGTTGTGACTTACCTTCGCAACCTGGTTTGAGATATGGATTTCCCCCGTATCCTTTGGAGCAATTGCAACGATATCCTCCACGGCCTGCATCAGAGTCAACACAAAAGCTATTTGCCTGACAGGCAAAGTCCCTGGATTTTTTAGCTTGAGCACATGTTTGATTGCCAATTACCCACTCAACTACCATAGGTACAGTTTCCACAATTCTGCTTTCAAAATCTGGATCATTCACATCAGAATTTTGAAATGTGTAGGTACCCTGCTCTCCAAAGAAAGCATAGCCACAACGGTTAAAGGAAAAGACATTGGTGTGATTTTGGTAGCTGTTTAGAAAGGCAATGAAATTTGTTACACCCTTGGGTATTGAAGTCTGGCAACAGCCGATTCCAGAACAGGATCCACTAATTGAGTAATTGATGTTTGAACAAGTTGCAGCGCATGAACTGATTAAATTTCTGGATTTATTTTCTTGGATATATGCAACGTCGTCACATCCCAGAGCTGTAAACGTATTTTCATCTGAAAAGGTGAAAGGTGAGGCTTCCATGGTGTATGGAGTGATGATATTTTTTGTTACACCACCAGTCTGA
The DNA here is from genome assembly GCA_963692815.1 of Nyctanthes arbor-tristis. NCBI lineage: Eukaryota > Viridiplantae > Streptophyta > Magnoliopsida > Lamiales > Oleaceae > Nyctanthes > Nyctanthes arbor-tristis. Next base: position 27,630 of record CAVNYN010288961.1, on the reverse strand, counting down.
TTATAGCATCTGGAAGCTATACCATTACTTTTGAAACGGATTTTGCTTTCTGATATATCAATAATAACACCATTAGATCTGTTGAGGAACGGTTTGGGAGGGTTGAAAGATGTGTTACAGATTATGCCATGCCATGGACTAATGGAACATCCAGCACCAATCCCAAATGGGTATTGAACTGTTAAATCCCCGCATCTGGTTGGACACCCAGGCAAGGCGATTGGGCCGTTATCGGTGGTCTGGTTTGATGTGGGCGTACTAAATGGAAGGCATAAGAGAAGAATGATCAGTATGCAAGTCTTTTGCATCATATTGGCAGAAACCATTATTTCTTGATTACAGGACTAATGAACAAGAATGGAAAATCAATAAATAATGAAGGTATATTACACACAATCAGTGATCTCTAGTTGACTAAATTATGCATAATGCATATCATTTTTGCACCATCCATTTTAAGTCAAATTGTTTGATAGTTCTATAATGAATAAATAAAGATGGCGTGCAAGAAATTTCATTAATTAGTTCTTTTTAGGCTAATTAAACAACTGATTCTTCAATTATGGAATTCACCAGAGCTCCCCTAAAAAATTATTTCTTGTATTGACAAAAATTCCCAGAAGTTAGACTACACGTGAAATTCTAAAGTTCATCTCTATAAATTCATTATTATCTATATGTTTAGTTAATCAATTGAAAATGAGGGCCACGTGGAGTGATGAAAATGGGCCACCTACTGCCAGTCCGTATCCCCCTTTTCTTGCTTTTGAGACCATGAAGAGCTCACCATAGGCTCTAGATCATTATTGGTTAAGAAGCAGGAACAAGATCTAAACGAACTTTTTGGAACACTGGTAGTGACAAACATAAGTACATACATGGAATAAGTAACGATGAAAATGTACAGGTTGTGATGATGGTATGTAGATGAGAAGCAGCAATCATACCGGGACCAGACCTAAGAGGATACAAATTCGAGTGGTTGTGAAGAGGTATTTAAGCATATAAATTAAGTCAACAAAAATGACAAAAACATGAAAACTGGGGAAGTCAAAAGAGGCATCTCACTGGAACTGATTTCGCCAAATATTTTCCTTTTATCAATGAAAAGAGTACCTTCCAAAAGAAATAAATATGGATCTGCACAAGTTGTTGGTTCAGATGCTAGTTCTGCTACAGGTAATCGGAGACTCATTCAGGGTATATGTCAAAATCTAGATCCTAACATTCCAAATATAAAAGTTGCATTTTGAGATAAAACCAAATGCAAATTCATTCCTAATTGGAACGCCATTAAACAGATATGCCAGCAACACTTTTGTGCTTTTGTTGACGGCCAAGATGGATGGAAGAAGCCATATTAACACAAGTAGAATGAAAATTTTTTCTGCAGATACCATCATTGTGATGCCTTAACAATATTGATGAATACAAGAGACTTGGAGGGTGTTAGGCTTTGGTGGAGGCAATATATCCAATAAAGGCGGCTGAGGAATGATGTTTTCTTACAAGGTGCGACACTATTTCTAACTGAGATTAGATTGGAAAAAAAAAATCACAAAATCATATCAATGAGGGGAACAATAATTAATGAGGTGGATAATGGGATATGGGAAGGGGATGAATAAATGGTAATGAAGATATTTCTTGATACATGCTTGGGAACAATAATAGCTTTTCCTAGGGTTAATTTATAACCCCTTCTACCCTTGGATTGATAATGATGCTCACTTACCAACTCTACTCAATTCATTCAATGTCTATAGAATTAGAATAAAGAATACTTATTTGCCGCCCCGCAACGGCACCCAAAAAAAAAAAAAGGAAGAAGAGAAGAAAAGGAAGATTGAAAGAATGCTCTTACTATTAGAAAATTTTAATGGATAATAAGAGTATTTTGTGATCAGCCGGTAACACAATTTAGTTTATCAAAAATTTTAAGAAACATGAAAATCTGGCATAAATAAGTGACATGATATGTGTGGCATTATTTCATTGGATTATTAAAAAAATATTCATATAATCACCACTCAATGAAATATACCATTCATGTCATTTATTCATGTCTCTATAGAATTGCTTTTAGTTTAGTTATTGATTAAAGAATTATTGTTATATTATACATTGTTAAAACTAACCAACTTTAAACAATATAGATCGTATTTTCATTGTCCTCAAATGCATTGACCTAGGTAGGACAGCCCTTAATATAAAGGGATCGTGTTAAGGAAAAAATAATCACGTGAATGCTTGGCATGCAAGACAGACATAAAAGAACTCTTCCCTTATTTAGGATTACCTTATTTTCTAGAACAATTCTAGGGAGACATGAAATATGGACGTTTATAAGTGACATTTTTATATGGCGCACATTCATTGGGTGATAATTACATGGCTACTTTTTCATTATCCACTACAAGTGTGCCACATTGAAATCTCACCTATAAATGTCTCAATTTCATGTCCTCCTATAATTTTTGTATTTTCTCGGAATGACAACCGGGGGTGGGAGGCGGAGGAAAAAATCCCCATTACCTACCCCGTAAATGAATCTCTCTCTCTCTCTCTCTCTCTCTCTCTCTCTCTCTCTCTCAGTTTTCCCTATAACTAATATTCAAATTGAAGAAACACTATAACTTGTCTATAGTGGTAAAAGTTAGAGATTAATTAGTGGAAAGGTTATGATTTCAAATTAAGGAAGCCGCTTATGAATTTATCTTTTAATTAAATTAAGTAATAATAATAATTTTTTTTTTCTAAAAACAGGTTTCCGGGTGGCTGGGCAGGGCGAGCGGGTAAAAAACGTCCGAGCCCCATTAAGTATTTAGGGTGCAGATGCTCGCCTCATTTCTTATTCCCCACCCCATTCAAGGCTAGTCCCATAACGTTACTGAGTTTCGAGTTTAATTTGCCATCCTTATTAGTTTCTTATTCATGGAATTGCATCATCATCATCATCATCATCATCATCATTATGATTATCATTCATCCAACCATCCAATAATGTCCCTAAGGCCATCTCTAACCGTAAAACTCTATTTTACAGTTTTTCAAACTCTATTTCACAAAAATTTTTCAACTCATAAACTCTAAAAAAGACCTCATATATTTTCTATATTTTATAATATTCGATAACCAATATATAATGAAAACTAATCAATTATATTTTAGTTTATTAATTATTACACATAAATATTAAATTTTTATAACGATGATACAATTAAAATTAAGGGAGAAAACGAAGATTGGACAAGAAAAAACAAAATACAAAAATATCAAAGTTAGTATAAAATAGCATTATAAAAAGCAAAAATAAAATAAAATAAAATATTGTCTGAATGTAGAATTATAAAAAGAAAAAAAAAATTAAAATATTGTTTCAATGGCAGTTTCATAAATACACAGAAATGCAAATCAAACTGCAAAAGCAATTTTGGACGCCAAAAAAATTGGAACTCCAAAATGGAGTTCCAATTTGGCGTCTGGTTGGAGCACCAACCAGACGCCATTCTGGGTCAACCCACGGTATTTTATTGTGGGTTGGACATGGTCTAAGTATTCACTGGAAATTGATTAAATTAGTCATATTTGTAGGGAGACATGAATGTGAATTTGATTTTTCTTTTTTTCCCCCTCTCTCTTTTGGTTGTTGTGGGGGTGGGGGCGTGTTTTGGGGGCCCCTGGGGCTGTGAGAGAGGAGGCCGGAGGGTTAATATAGAAAATTCATAGCATATTGGTGTTCATTTTCTTTCCCTTTATATTTTGACCTTTTCCAAGATAAACGTAAGGGTTATATTTGTAAAGCGGTTGTGGTTTGTTTAGCAATTACCAATTTTAATTGAGGTGCACGTTTAATATGGTGCGTTTATTTAGTTAATAATAATAACAATAATGGTGCAAATATAATTATCCATTGCATAACCTAGGCTGCAAAATAATACAAGTAGGCGACATCGTATTACATTTACTTATATTATTATGAAAATCAAAATAAAAGTATATATATGTAATGATTTCAAGTTTTCTGCAGGATAAACTACATCACTTCCAATAGAAACCTTTATCTGCACCAGATTGAAAATACTTATTATGAAGACACTCCCAAACTAGAATAGCACCTGTAAAAGTTAACGCAGATCTGCCCAATTACATTATTGATATTTGCTACAGAGAAAATATTGGGGGAGCTGGTCGAGAAAATCGCTTAACTGTAAAATATGACATTCTCATTAATTTTATTTACCATTGAAGCAGAATTGATGTTTGAGTACTCTGTTGCTGATTCTGTTACCTGGTAGTCGATTGCCAGCACCTTTCTTTGGATGTTCACAGACCTTTTGTATAGCCTAATATTCTCCAAAAGCATGGCAACATTTTTCATGCTTGGCATTTTCTTCCCGTTCAAATGCATTGATATGCTAAATTAGCAACACCTATGATTTCTTCATCTTTGCTCTGCTCCAAAATTCTAGGATCAAGAATCTTATGGAGGCGGCATTGTTCCATTGATATAAGAAAACATGTTGCTGAACTTCGTTCTTCTCTTGTGGCTTCTAGCGATACTGTCATTGGTTTCTGCCCCGACAAGAGTTCGACAAATATGACCAGGAGTTGCTTCTAAGTTTGAGTGTTAGCTTTAATTTGAGCATGCCTCTAATTATGGATATTTCTTGCATCCCTCAGGATGTAAATTATTGACCATATATAGGAGAGACTTAAGTTGAATCTTGAGAATGCAAGAGAAATCCATGAGGGCTGAGCCCAAATAGTACAGTACATAAGTGATGTTACATATGCAATATATGAATGACTTAAGTCAAACTTTAGTTAAAACAAGTGATATTGCATGGGTTTGAGACTTTGAGTTAATTGTCCTCTTGCATTTACTTATTGTTTCAAACTTAACAGAAAATCTTGTTAACCAAAGTAACTTAAGAATTCAGAAGAAGAACAGGAATATTTCACTGAACATGTCATAAAAATCAATGAAACGTGTAAAATCCTACTTTGCCCCAGAGCTTGTCGTTATTATTGGTGTGGATTGAATGAAATTAACTCGATGCAAATTAATGAGACGATCAATTCTACAGAGAGGGAGGGGTGAGGGCTAGTGACCTGTACAGACTTCATTTAGTAGGGTGCAAGGCAATGCAACCAGGAGGAGATTTCGTCCCATCACCACAGTAACCATGTTGGCAAGAAAAGTTGTAGCCTCCTGGCGCGTTGATGCAGATACCTTTTTCGTGACATGGATTATTTTCACATTTGTTGATGTCTCGAAAAAGGGGAAAAAATCATAGAAAGATTTAACTGCTTTGACGATCACTGACAATTATTCATGATTTGTCAAAGTACTAACCTTGGCAACCTGGTTTGAGATATAGATACCCCAGGTATCCTTTAGAGCAATTGCAGCGGTATCCTCCAAATCCAAGATTGCTGCTATCAGAATCAATACAGATGGTGCTCTCCTGGCATGCATATTCAGTGTACTCTTTAGCTTCAGCACAGGTTTGATTGCCGATCACCCACTCAATCACCAATGGTGCAGTTTCTGAAACTCTATGTGGAAAAGTTGGATTGGAGAGATGAGACAATCGAAACCTATAGTTGTCCTACTGTCTGAGAAAGGAATAGCCACAAAGGTTAAAATCAGAGCCATTCGTGTGATTAAAAGGACTAAACTGGTAAAGAAGACACTGCTTTAGACCCTTAGGAATAGAGGCCTGACAACAGCAAGTTCCAGTACAAGATTGATCAGAGAGAGTGAGTTGGTCTTTTTGTAATCTTGAACCTGTGGTGACACATGCACTTACAAAATTCTGATATCCTGTGTGTGCCACTGACGAAACGTCATCACATCCCACAACTGTGAGCTTATTTTCATTGGAAATGCTGAAAGATGAGTTTCTTAAATCCACTAGCTTGCTGAAGTGTCTACGGGTAGTAACACCAGCATTATTGTAGCTGTCATATGCCACATAGTTTCTAATCCCGATTTTGGTGTCTGATATGTGGATAACTTCAAGACTAGTATTGCTAAGGAAGGCTTTTGGAGGGTTGAAAGATGTGTTACACTTGATATCAAACCATAGACCAATGGAACATCCTGTACCTAAACCGACTCTAAATGAGTACCACACTTGGTTTGGCAGCCGGGCAAGGCAATTGCACTTTTTTTGGTGGCCAAGACAGATGGAAGCAACAAGAAAAGCAGAATGCAAATATTGTCCAATACCATGGTCATGCTTGACAGCATTAATGGAACTGATGAATGAAAAGGATAATTGAGGCTACAAAGCTGCCATCTCCTTTATATATCAGTTCATAAAGCAAATTTTTTTTTCTTTTTTCTTTTCTTTTTTCGATTTTGTTTTAACAATGATCAGGAATGCTTGACTGCTTCTCTGTTTGTGATAATAATGAGATCACGTCAAAATTGTTTGATTGTTTTAGTAGAAATAGTTTTACTAATGATTGACTACGGGTTATTTTTCCATTATAAAAACCTTGGCTTATTTTTCCATTACAAAAACCTTGGCTGAAAATCAGGCTGCCAATGGGAGTTGAATAGATATAGCATATACATTAAAAATTCATTAAGGAGTTTCATTGATCTCCATATGGTGCTTTTGATGAATCACCAAAGATAATGTAGCACCGAAGTCATCAACCCTGAGTGTTCATGTTGAATAATTTTCTTTAATCCCTGAGTCAATTGATCCTTGGTTCAACCATCCCATTCTTTATCCTTTTCCTTTTCCAGGTGGAATGGTTTGTAAACTTGACCTTGACCTCCTCGACGAAGAAGCCTTCACGAAAGTGATCTGTTCCTTGACAAACTCCTTAGCTGTATAATGAATAATAACTAATAATGTATAATGAATATAAAGAGTTCAACAGGCAACGAATTCTTGGGTTGAAGTCTATAAATTCATTATTTAAATGTCTATTTCCTTCTAATGGTTATTGAAAAACAACATTAGATTAAAGGTAATCAATAGACATGCCAAAAAATATTCTATCTTCTTGGAAAGGAAATTTCCAGTGCATTCTCGATAAATCAAACCAATTCATGAGGGGCTGAGGTCAATATCATCATGACGTTCTCTGTTCTTATTCAAGGACTCGCTAAATATAATTTTGCTACGGCAGAGTTATTCACAGGGCTATGTTATTAATATAAAGCCTACACAATAATAGATGGGAGTAGATATTAGCGTCAAAAAGTTTGATGTCAACCCAAGTAATCTTAAGATGGGTATGATGTGCGTGAAGGTATATAACTAATAAATAAAGTCTTAACACTTTAGCACGTCTACTCTATGATCAAAGTTTGATCCCCAGAAGTCAGTGTCTGAAGGAAAATTGCTACTCCAATCACTAATAGTACATGTGGAGTTGGCGTCTGAAAGCAAACTTGAACCTCCTACTTCCTTGCTGGTTATTTGGGAATCTCTCTGGATGCAAGCTTGTTTCATTGTTGGCCTTCTTCTCCTATTTCAATTTAACCACAGATATGAACTCGACATGATCTCTGTGTTCTAGAATTTTAGGATCAAGGGTTTTGCTGAGGCAATCTGGTTCCATGGATGCAAGAAAAATGTGTAGATGTGTTCTTGGCTTGATAAGAGCTGAACAAGAAGAACGCCGAAAATTAAGTTGACTGGAAATATTTTGTATCTATAAATAACCAAAAGTCAGTATGGTAGTGAGATGAGTTATCAACCGCAACTTATCTTGGAGGACCAAAATATGACACTTTCTGCTTTATAGATGTTTTCATCCAATAGGATGTTGCTTGACTTGATGTCTCCGTCGATCAGTTGGAACTGAAGTTGAATAATTCAGATAGGTAAGAGCTCTCAGTATCTCTGTTGCTATCCTTAAATGCAGAGAATCATGGGGAAATCAGTACTATCATGTCCTATTAGGAATAAATTCATAAAGCAATGAAGGAACTTCCATCTCCAAACAACATCCAACCTAACTTAACGACACTTCTGTGGTTGATTTAAGACAGGATTATGACTTCATTAATTAACTGCTCTATTTGATTTTCATTACAAATGTGAACATTTTAACTACAGCTCCCATCAGATAGCGTAGAGTTGTACACTGTACCTTGAACTCCTTGCCCAATTGTACTCTGCTTTGATAGAATTGATTAAGTTCAGCTGTGAGATCTTCTTTTCTTCCCCGCTAGACCTTTGTCAGTTGTGAGTTGTTGCTGCAGTAAGAGACCGCCATTCTTTTTGAATAATTTCTGTTTGTGCTTAAGTTTGTTCCCCTTGTTTACTATTTTGTATAACCAAGAGAAGCAGGAAGAGCAAAATGCAAGTTTTCTTCATGTTGATCGATGCCATAATGTGATCAACAGTGGTCTTAGAGAAAGTAGGTACTCCAAATTAAACACTATAACACCATTCATTGGTGTCTCAACAAACATGCCTTCTGCTTGCTGTAATACCAATATTCTAGAGACTTTCCCTATAACCTGTTCCATAATATAAACAAAACGATTTGATGTTACATTGAACAAGCTTATATTCTATGTTTACTGACAATATTCTCATATCAGACTATTACATAACACCGAATCAGTGTCTGATGGAAAATTGTTGCTATAATCACTGTTCGTCCATGTTGAGTTGATGTCTAAAAGTGCAACTGATCCTTCTAGTTCAGAGCTGGTTACTTCTGAGTCTCTTTGGATGGTCACGGGCCTCTGAGGAAGCCTAATATTCTCCAATTCCATTGCAACCTCTTTCATTGATGGCCTTAGCTTTCCATTCATGTTAAGGCATTGATACGCTAAATTTGCCACATAAGCAATCTCTTTATAATTACCCTGCTCTGAAATTTTAGGATCAAGGATTTTATCCAGTGAGTTCTCTTCGATGGATGTAAAAAACCTTGCTGCTAAACCCCTTTCATCTTCTGTATCACTTGAAGACGTTGGCTTCTGTCCAGACAAGAGCTCGGCTAAAACAACGCCGAAGCTGTAGACATCACTCTTATCTGTAAATTGGCTTGAGCGGAAGTATTCTGGATCTAGGTAGCCAAAGGTCCCTCTTACGAAGGTGGTCAGATGAGTTTTATCTATTGAAACAGTCTTTGAAATTCCAAAATCTGACAATTTCGGTCTATAGTTTTCATCTAAAAGGATATTATTCAATTTGATGTCTCTGTGATAAATGGGTATAGAAGTTTCATAATGCAGATACGCAAGAGCTCCCGCTACCTCTGTTGCTATCCTTAGGCGCATATCCCATGTAATGGGGAATTCAACATTGGGATCATGAATATGATCAAACAGAGTTCTGTTAGGGATAAATTCACAAACCAACAAAGGAACTTCTGTCTCCAAACAACATCCAAGGAGCTTGACAACATTTTTGTGGTTAACTTGAGAAAGAAGAACAACCTCATTAATAAATTGCACCACTTGATCTTCTCCAGCTAATTTGGACTTCTTCACTGCTACAATTCTCCCATCAGATAGCATGCCCTTATATACCGTACTTTGACCTCCTCGTCCAAGTATTCTACTTTCATTGAATTGATCAGTTGCTTTTGACAAATCTGAAGCTGTGAAAAGCCTGGTGTTTTCTAAGAGACTTTCATTAGTAGACATGTGTTGCTTTAATAGAAGGCCTCCATTTCGTTTGAAATTCTTTTGTCTACGTTCTTGTTTCTTTCTCTTCTTCACTAGTCTATACAACCAATAACTTACCATCACCAGTAATAATAATCCGATGCTAGTGCTTAAACCTGCAGGCAGAGGTTGGGATGTTAATCGTGCAAATAGTCTATACTTTTGATCGGATGTAATTGACAAGATGCAAAGTTATATGATAGGAGTGAGACATAGTGCTTCTGACCTGCATAGACCGATATTTTACCCGAATGCTGGCGAATGCAACCAGTAATGGACTTGCTGCCATCACCAAGGTAACCATGCTGACAAGAGCACTTGTAACTACCAGGAGTGTTGGTGCAGACTGCATTCTGATGACAAGGATCATCCTTACACTCATCAACGTCTGACAGAGGAAGTGGTAGTGGCATGTCATATATTTGAGTTAGTAAATGAAATATTGATGATGATGATGATGATGATGATGATGATTGGACAGTCCTTGATAGTATTAAAGGAAGATGAAGTAGCTGAAATCTTTTCTATTGTGTCGAAGGGTAGTTAATGTGCTATAGGAGTTTCAAATATATGTTGCAACCTACCTAAGCAGCCTGGTTTGAGATATGGATTCCCCATGTATCCATTAGAGCATTTGCAGCGATATCCTCCAACACCAGAATCAGAATCAACACAATTGGCGTTTGCCTGACAGGCATAGTCACTAGCTTCTTTAGCTTCAGCACATGTTTGACTGTCAATCACCCACTCGACCACCATAGGTACAGTATCCATAATTCTGTTTTCAAAATTTGGATCATTGAGATCAGAACGGCGAAATGTATAGGTACCCCGCTCTCCCAGGAAGGCATAGCCACAGCGATTAAAGGACGAAACCTTAGTGTGATTTCCAAAGCTGTCTAGGAATGCAATAAATCTCCTTACGCCCTTGGGAATCGAGGCCTGGCAACAACCAATTCCAGGATAGGATCCATCACTTGAACAATTTGCAGGACACCAGTGGATTATGCTGCCGGTTTTATTGTCTTGCAAAAATGCAACATCGTCGCATCCAATAGCAATAAACTTATTTTCAGCCGAGAAAACGAAAGGTGAGGGATCCATTCCATATAGTGTTATGGATTCTTTGGTCATGGCACCGGTCTGATTATAGCATCTGTAAGCTATGCCGTTACTTTTGATACGGAATTTTCTTTCAGATATATCAATAATCTGGCCATTACCTATACTGACGAAGGCTTTTGGAGGGTTGAAAGATGTATCACAGTTGACGTCGAAATAGGGACCAATGGAACATCCAGCATTTATACCAACGCCAAATGGGTATGGAACGGTTAAATTCCCACACTTGGTTTGACAATTCGGTTTGGCGATTGTGCCGTTAAAGATGGTCGGGTTTGATATGGCAAAGCTAAAGGGAAGGCACAAGAGAATGATCAAAGTGCAAGATGTTTGCTGCATATTGGGAGATACCATATAATTTCTCGACAGCACTGAACAAGAATTGAACATCACTTGATCAATATAAAGAATCAAGGGAGGGACACCAAAATCTCTCTCTCTAAATTATTATTTCATAGTGTCATTGTTTCGGGTTGTAACGCCTGTATGAGAGGGCTCAACCAGTTGCGGGTACGTTGACTAAAACTCTATGAATAATAATGAAGGATTGCGTGTAAGAAACAACATTTCAACAATAAAAATATACTAATACATTTTTTTTAGACTAATTAATTTAATAAAACACACGTCATCTTTGACCTGGCTCAAGTGTTCTGGATCTAACTAGCTAAAATTGCCCTTCGCCAAGGCAGTGGTAGGATGATTTTTATCACGGCAACCTATTACGAGTTGAAATACAAGTCACATCTTGAGGGTGGGCAAGAGCTATTGCTGTCTCACTTGCTATCCTTAAAACGCATATCACAAGTCATGCGAAGAAGAATCAAGTCAGGAAACTTCGTACGAGATGAAAAAATGGGGGAAAAAATTAATTATTTCATAGTGCCTCCCGTTTTGCATCATCGAATTGTCACATGCGCAAGAGGAGTCAATTAATCGAGATTACGTTGAATTCACGCGACAGAGCTACTAAAAACTATTATATTTCTATAACAATATATAATTCTATCTCCTTGTAAAGAAATTTCTAGGAAATTTTGGAATAAATTCACTATATATTCAAATGTTATGTTTCTTCCCTTAATGTAGAACATCAATACATTAATTAATTAATTAAAGTTGAACCATTGGATAATATGTTGACATAAAAAATGAAAAGAAAAGTTAAAGTAGAGTATAATTGACGTCAGACTTTATTTCAAACCTATATTATTTAACCTTGGCGTGTGATAAGCGCTGGTAGACAAAAATTAATCTTAATATTTTGATGTTTTAGTACTATATGCGTTTGAAGAGTTTAATTAATTAAACATTGATTGCTTGCCCACTTGTACAACATAAATTGATACAAGAAAAAATAATCGTGTGTACTCAGAATTTGCAAGTAATGACCAAACACCAGACGTCTGATCACATTATGTAGTCAGACACACACAGTATGTCAATACTATCTTTATGTAGATTGTCTAGTATTAACATGTCACATAAAACGTTTGGTGGCGTGATACCATCAGACATCTGACATGTGATTATTGTCACAAAATCTGCCACAACAGTACTTTGAGAAAATCTCATTTTATTACTCATATTCAAACACATCACTTTAATTAAGTTATCCATGAGATTTACAACATCTTCACGCGAAGATATTGCTAAGTGTGTGGTTATTTGGTTAGGGCCAAAAGATCGTTTAAGCGATGGCAATATATAATTATAAATTTTGTTGGAGAGTTTTGAGGGGTTACTATGCTAATGAATGGATTAGTGATCATTCAAGTTGTACATGTGATGATGTGAAGGTTGATGCACGTTGATCAAGAGATTTGGGGTGGATCATTCTACACGCACTATTCTCTCTACAACTATTTTTACAACTTGTACACATAGCAGAAATCTATTAATTCATGCACAAATACTAAAATATAATATTTCACAGGATAACGTATATAAATTGTAAAACAAATTATAAAAATATAGTGTATAGCTATAACGATTACACGCACTAGTAGAAATCCCAATTCCTGCTATCAATATCAATCATCATCAAGAGAAAACGTGTACGAGCTAATTGGGAACTTAATTATTTAAACTGTAGAATTAATTACGCTATGAACAGCCAATGAGATTATAGATTCCTCGAATGAGGCATATTGGTCTACAATAGGATTAATTTCACAAGTCGTCCTCAACTTTTGAGTAAAAAATTGATTGAATACCTAATCTTTTTTTCGACCTTTTGCATCCCCCATTTTCATAAATTCACATGAAAGGTCCTTTTTGACAGATTCTGTCAATATTTCCGTTAACTTTTTAATAAAATTACCATTATACCCTATAAATTTTTAATTTTAAAAACAAGATCGGAAGATATTAAAAATAATAAAAAAATTAAAAAAAGGGTAAAAAACACTTGCATCTTTAATGTCTGTGTAGTCTCTTTCTATTAAACATGCTGCCCATTTAGAATGGTAGTTGTTTATCGTATGAGGTATTTACCTTTGTTTTCTTGTAGCTATTATTCCGATCTGTTAGTTAAACTGGAAATATATATAGATTCGATGTTCATGTTTGGCTTCCATTTTCTCTCTGTTTTTCTTTTTCCTTTATCTTCTTCAGCTCCGCAAGAAGTTAAAATTGTATCTTTAAGTTAATGAAACCTATTTGATATATTCATTTGCAATTTAATCACATCTAGACATTCATGGTGTGGACAGTCCGGAGGTCCCATGTGTCACTGGACTTTTACATAAGAGGAATTTGTGTGTTGTTTTTTCCCCATTTGTCTACTTTTATTATATATTTTATTTGATGACTTTATTTTTGTCAATTTCAGGCAAAATTCGTAGCTGTTCGTGCAAGAGACTGAGCCATCAAAAGTGTTAGGTGTCTCTGAATTTTGTATAAGATGAACTTGTGCGTTTCACTCTCTTCCTTTTGGGTTATTTTCTCTCTTATTTCTACTAACAAATTCATTTATCACTAACGTGGAGATAGGCCGATGCACGTGGTTGTGGCACAGTTTCTCACCAGTGTACTGGACAATTATTCGGGGGACAACAATCTATTGTGAAAATTCCTAAAAGAAAAGGTAAATTATGGTTTAAAGTGATTGCTATCACATTCACAATTCATTCATATCATATTTTCTTATATAATTAGCCCTGTGATTGGTAAGGGATGTAAGACCACTGAAAAAATGCGAGCAAGTTCACGAACTCATATCTAGGTCGCTTAATAATTCTATGCATTTGTAACTAATCACATGTTGCAGTAGTTAGTAATAATTTGGTACATATATTTAATGAGGTAATTAATTAAAAATATCATGGGACGTGTACATATATTTTAATTTGGTAGTCTTAAAAGTGTTAACCGTGTAGATTACACATAATTAACAGAGTCAAGCCAACGCATGTAAGACTTAATTAGTAAATTAGCAAGACAGGGGATTTAAGTGAAGTTTTTAGAGCACTACAGGTTGTGATGATGGTATGTAGATCAGAAGCAGCAATCATCCCAGGACCAGACTTTGGAAGGGACAAGTTCGAGTGGTTTTCAAGAGGTTTTAAGCATATAAATTCAGTCGGCCAGAATGAGAAAAACCCTCAAGATGGTTTACTCTTCGCCCGTGCTTTTGAGTGGAGACTGAACATGAAAACTGGGCAAGCGAAAGAAAGGTATCTCACCGGAACTGATTTCGCCATAGATTTTCCTTTCATCATCAGAAATAAATATGGATATGCACAAGTTGTTGATTCAGATGCTAGTTCTGAGGCAGGTAACACTATACGATTTTGAATTTCTTTTTTCTTTCCTTTCCCCTGTACTATAATTAATTAATCATGTTGTGGAAATATACTGCTTAATTAATGAGCTGCAAATAGGCATGGTCAAGTATGGAGGACTGGCTTAGTTGTGTTTAGAAGAGCGAAAATTCAAGGAATATGTAAAAGTTGAAAAACTCAAGGAATATGTAAAAGTTGAGTATCTCTTGTTCCCAAAGAACACATTTTGCACCTGAGCCGTCTTTGTAGCTAGAAGAAATGGGGTTGGGGATATTGATGAAGACGATGGTTGGATTGTCACGTTTGCACACAATGAAGACACATACATATCCGAGGTACGTTGTGACATTGTCATAGTTAAGGCTCCTTGCCTTAACTTCAACAAAATTTGAATTCTTTAAAGTGACATGTAACATATTTTTGTTCACATTTACTTACAGGTCTATATAGTGGATGCAAAGAGGTTTGGAAGTAAGCCAGTTGCCAACATTACATTGCCCGATCGAGTGCCCTAGGGATTTCATGCAACTTTTGTGCCAATTAACAGGGATCAAATTTTAGAAGCTTAATTTGTACTGCATAAAAGAGAAGCTTAATTTAGTTATTGGTGTTGAAGATTGCTCCGTTGGTCTTAGCTTGTAGTTGTCTTGGTTGTGACTTGAATCTGAGCCCTGTACAAATTCACCTCGAACCACAGTGAAGACAAGAAAGGAGTTATTCAAAGATTACACCTTTACAAGTTCTTTGTCGATCATTGTTCCATTGATTTCTTGTAACTTTTTTCTTTGGATTAATCTTGTTTTATTTTGTATATTGCAAGTGTTTTAATCCAACAATATTTATGTACTTACTATGAATCCCTAGTCTTTTTATAAACAATAGTCTTGTACTTGATTAAAACTTAACTATCAATGGGTCCTAAAGGAAGCCATTATTAATTTAAAACTGGTATCATTAAATCAATGATGCAAAATGTAATTGGATCTCATTTTAAACGAGGGAATCATTAGAGTGCCACACCTCGTATAAACAATACACATTGCATAAATGGAAAGATGCTCTTTTGTGAGGTCAATCATGATCCTCAAAGACGCCAAAATTCTAGATTATTTAATGCTATACTTTCTGAATAGCTGCTACTAAAAGTTTGGACATTGTGAACCATAACCATATACAAACCAGGAGTCAGCAGTTCCGAGAATTAACAGTTTCTTCTGGTTCCTTGCATTGTTTAAAGGGATATGGCTATTAAGTTGAATTAACAGTTTCTTCTGGTTCCTTGCATTGTTTAAAGGGATATAGCTATTAAGTTTGGACTGAAAGAACAGGTTGTGGTTTTGGGATGTTGAGCTTGAGGTTCAGTCATACCAGGACCTAACTTTGGCTTGAACAAAGTGGAGTGGTTTTCTCAAGGATTTAAGCATATATATTCTCTTGAAGCAATTGATAGAAAATCACAAAAAGGATCATTCTTCTCTCGAGCATATGAATTGAGGTTGAATATGCGAACAGGAGAAGTGGAGGAAAGAAATCTAACTGGAACAGAGTTTTCTATGGATTTTCCTATGATCAATGATAAGTTTGTTGGCCTTGAAAATAAGTTTGGGTACACACAGGTGGTTGATTCATGCAAGCTCCATATCAGGTAAAAGTATACATATGCAGTTGGATTTTTTATCATTGGTCGACTTAACTAGTAATGGATTGTAAAATTCAATCACAGGCATGGCAAAATATGGAGGGCTGGCCAAACTTTACTCCAAACAAAGGAAACTTAGTCTACAGCAAGTAAAACTTTTTTTACACTTGTTTTCCTGTTAGCCGGAAGATCTTGACTTGTTTGATACCCCTACCTCTACAGTCAAGAATTAATAGATTGAATATTTAGAGGAATATATAATCAACCACAAGTTTACTTATGTATTGGCAACTGTGTTTACGGGGTAGATCGGATACCAGCTAAGGACTGAATTAAACTAATAATAATACGGTTACAAGAAAAGAGTGATTTATACAATCTAAAATCTATACTCTTGTTGAGGCTTTCTTTTCTTCAATAGTTTGTATAGCCAATAGCCAACTCCAAGTAGTAATAAGAATACAATGCCTGCGCCCAAACCTGCACAAAAATGTTAAAATATTCAATTAAAAAGAGGCTCTTTTGATTGGAAACATCAAACATGTAAATTATAAGACACATCTGGTTCATATGCAAGAGCTGCAAATTATGCTCTCTCTTCATTACCACATGACAAAAGTGAGGTATTTAGCAATCAATTTTAAAAAATAGGAATAGATAAGTTGTATAAAGTTGACAAATACTGCAGCAACTACAGAAGTGTTTAATTGTAACCTGTATAAATTACTAATGCTTTGGTGGAATATCGGGGAATGCAACCAGACCCATATTTTCTATGACCATGGGGACAGGAACAGATGTAACTCCCTTGAGTATTGGTGCAGATCATATCTTTGTCACACGGATTATTCTTCTCGCATTCGTTGATATCTGGAAAACGGAGAAGATGATCAGAATCAAAGTACTTGGTAAAAATTATTAATTTTTTTTTTTTTTTTTTTTGGTTTGGGGCAGTTTTTCTGTAGGCATGCATTAATGTAGTAATAATAATCTAGCATATGTACAAACCTTGGCAGCCAGATTTGAGGTAAGGATTCCCCTCGTATCCATGAGAGCAATTACAGCGGTATCCTCTACCACGGAGGCCACGAGTATCAGAATCCAAACAGATAGTATTTTCCCGACAAGCTAAAGTTCTGGATTTACGTGCTTCATCACAAGTTTGATTGCCAATCAGCCAGTCAATTGCTACAGGCACAGTTTCTATAATCCTGTTTGCAAAAGATGAGTCCCAAACATCGGACACCTTAAACTCATAGCTGTCCTTTTCTCCAACAAACGCATAGCCACAGGGGTTAAAGGAAGAGACATTAGTGTGATTAGTGGAACTGCTTAGACCAATAGTGACCTTTTTTAGACCTGGAAGAATCGTCTTCTGACAACACCCAATTCCGCCACAGGTTTTATCTCTCAAGTTACTAGTGTTTTGGCATACGGCGTCGCAGAAACTGAAAGAGGAACCGTCATGTTCACTTCCTTCAATGAAGGCAGTGTCATCGCACCCCACAACGAAAAACTTATTCTGGCTAGAAAAGCTGAACGGCGAGGCGTCTATCTCTACTATCCTGTATGGACTAGTTGGATTTTCATCAACAGTAGTCTGAGTATAGCATCTTTTAGCCATCAGAATATCAGTTTTGAGACGAATTTTAGTGTCTGATATACTGAAAATCTCACCATTAGTCCTGCCAAGGAATGGTTTTGGAGGGTTGAAAGACATATTGCATATGATGTCAAACCATGGGGCAATGGAACATCCACCATCTAAACCGACGCCGAATGGATAAGGAACAGTTAAATTCCCGCAGCTGGTTGAGCAGCCGGGCAAGGCGATGGTGCTGTTGCTGATGGTGGTCTGCTTTGATATGGCCAAGATAGATGGAAGCCAGAAGAGAAGCAGAATACAAATTTTTTCTGCAGTTACCATGATGGATGATGCCTTGACGATGTTGATAAAACTGATGAATGAAGACAAAGGTAAGGAGAGGGGGGGGGGGGTCGCAATATATATAGCCAGTAGAGGCGGCAGAGGAATTAATTTGAAACGCTGTTCTAAGCCAGGTATGACTCTGTTTCCTTTTTGAATTGAGATTAGGTTAGATGGGGAAAATAAGATTCTCAAAAAAAATAAATAAATAAAGGTTAGATGGGGAAAATACAAAATTATTATATCTGATAATAATTGTAAAAGGGCAAACTGATTATTATGGAAATAAATCATTCTACACAAGGAAAGTACGAATAATAAAGTAACAATGTAAACGGAGAAACATGCCATAATAATCTTGGAAGGAAAATCTAACCTATTTCCCATATTTTTTTTTTTTACCCCAGTTATTTTCCATATTTGTTTTTTTTCGAAAGTCCAATTATTTTCTATAATAATTGACTAATTGCAACTTAAATCATTTAATATAATCCTTTATCTTCCATGATTGATTGATAGAAAATAATAAACCAATTGGCAGTTCATAGCATAACTCCACAATTTTTTAGCTGGGACAATTTTTCTCTTGTGATGATGATGGGTATAATTTCTAATTTTCCTTATGATCTTACCCATAATTATTTTGAAATAAAATGTTTATGATCCCTCCTTATGTATGTGCCTCAAGATACATGATGGTGTACACACACTCACAAAGCACAAGGCTTATTTGATCGTTTCTATAGATAGTTTATTAATTATCTCATGTACCCCACGCACAACTATTTTCAACCTCCCACCACCCCGGTAGGCCGGTACGATAGTACATGATATAAGTTATTGCTAAGTAAAATAATTTAGCCATACCTAATACAGTTATATAAAAGGGAAAAAACTAGTACAAACTAACGTGTCTTATTCCAGAATATTTTTACTTCGTGATGGGCAATGGTGGGTCTGATTTAGACTCCTTCAACAAAGCATGATGGTTTAAAAATAAGGCGCAGCATGAGTTTAAAAATAAGGCGCTTATTTTGTTTCTCACAGAATGAGGTGTAAATTATGCCCCGTACATGGGTTTCTTTATTGACCATAGTTTCATACCAGTTAGCAATAAAAAACAGGTTTAATGAAAATGGTGATAGAGATTTGTTTAATACTTATATTGAGTTCAATATGATATGTGAATACCGTGACTTGTTTGACCAAATGAAATTTTGAGAGAGACCTAATTTGCTAGCATTACTTATGTAGCTACTGTTAAACAATGGATGAATTCCCGAAAACCATTTAGCAGCATTTATAATTAACTGTAGTTAATTTCTTAAAAGATTGAGAACACAGCATCAACCTATAAAGCACTCCAGAAGCCTTGATAATTCTCTGATACGACATACCACCACCTTTGTACTTGACTCTGTTTCTATCTAGCCAAATGAACCAAAACACTATCAAAGAGACATTGTTAAGCAGCTGAGTTCTACACTTACAATACAAAATCCAATTATCATATGATCACATATTCCAGCCTTAATCCCAAACTTATCACAGAAATATCCCCAACCCGCCTGTGGAACTTTCACTAACAAACGAGAAATAGTTTTTCACTAGAAGCAATAAAAGCATTTAGAAGGGATACTAAGAAATAATCTTTTCTTAGAACCTCATTCACAGACGGGCAATCATGCCAAAGCCTCCAAATAGAGACAAATTTTAGGGGGAAGGATATTATTCCAGACAACAAAATTATAAGACTTCTTTACATCTCTATGGTGTATATCTATCCAGAAGTGAAGACAGTGAAATCACCTGTAGAATTATCAGTCCAAAAAAATGCAATCAGTACTTGAACCAATAGGAATTTGCAAAATTCCATCAACAGAATTGCCAGGCAAATGCCTCTTCAATTTGTCAGACTATAAACTCTCCAATTCATAGCAACTTCTCTCATGATTGGCCTTTCCTTCCCATTTGAATTCAAGCATCGATATGCTAAATAAGCAACAGCTGTGATTGCACTGTCATTACCTTGCCCCACAATTTTAGGATCCAGGATCTTGTCGGGACAAAATTCTTCCACTGATCTACGAAAACGCATGACTAAACTTCTCTCTTCTTCTTCTACAGCACTCATAGATATGGCCTTCTGTCCAGAAATTAGCTCAACAAGAACAACAACGAAGCTGTAGACATCACTTTTGTCAGTAAATTGGCTTGTCGTGAAGTATTCAAGATCTAAGTAGCCAAAGGTCCCTTTCACTAGGGTGGTGAGGTGAGTTTGATCTATTGCCACTGATCTTGAAGTTCCAAAATCTGACACCTTGGCTTTATAGTTTTCGTCCAAAAGAATATTAGATGACTTGATGTCTCTGTGATAAATGGGAAGAGAAGATTCATGATGTAGATAGGCAAGAGCTCCTGCTATCTCCGTTGCAATCCTTAGACGTACATTCCATGTTAAGGGGAGCTCAGGAATCTGATGATGAATGTGATCAAAGAGTGTTCCATTGGGAATGAATTCATAAACCAACAATGGAACTTCTGTCTCCAAGCAACATCCAAGAAGCTTAACTATATTTCTATGGTTGATCTGAGAAAGAAGAACGACTTCGTTTACAAACTGCTCCAGCTGATTTTCATCTACTTGCCCAGACTTCTTTACTGCCACAGTTCTTCCGTCAGGTAATGTTGCTTTGTAAACCGTACCTTGACCTCCTCGACCAAGGATTCTGCCTTCAGTGAAGTGATCAGTTGCTCTCAACAGCTCCTTAGCTGTGAAAATTCTTGTTTTTTCTACAAGGCCCTTATTAGTTGACAGTTGTTGTTGCAATAAAAGACCACCATTTCGCTTGAAGAATTTTTCTTTTCTTGAATGTTTCTTCACTATTTTGTATAGCCAACTACTAACTGTGAATATTAATAACAATCCAAAGCTTGTGCCCAGACCTGCAGAAAAAATGTTAAAATATGCAATATGAGGCTGTTTTACTGGAAAAATTAAACATGTGAATTGTGAGACATATAGTTCATTTGCAGGAAATGCTAATAATATTATCTCTTGCTTACCACATGTCAAAAATGCAATATTTAGCAATCTATTTCTATTTGTGGACATACGCTGCCGTTAATTCCCTGGCTTGTTTTTCCATTGAGCCTAAAAATCATGTCGTGGCATTATAGAAACTGAGTTTCTGTTCCCAGTTTGTATTAGTACTACAGTTCTCAATTCCCAGCTTCAGTTTGTTGAGCATATATGTCAGTTTGGTCATCATGCACTAAGAACAAACTAGAATAACAATTCTAAGTAGTCCTCTGGTCTACCTTGTTTTCATTTTGTTGATAAAGTTTGTGAATGCAAATAGTTTAACAGAAACCACGGAGAAGAGAAGGAAAAAAGGGAAAATGAAAAAGAAAAAAAAAAGTTGTATAATATATGGGTGGGGATGAAATTTGTTTGAGAATATTATTATTCGTAGCAATCAAGAGGGAGTGTTTATAATAACCTGTATAAAGTAGTAATGCTTTAATAGAAAGTCGGGGAGTGCAAACAGCCCCATTTTTTCTATGGCCATGCGGGCAGGAACAGATATAACTCCCTCGACTATTGATGCAGATCATGTCTTTGTCACACGGATTATTCTTCTTGCATTCGTTGATATCTGGAAATTAAAAGAAAAAGATCAGATTGGAAGTTCTTCATAGTTAAGGACCATGGCCAAGGAAAACTCATTTATTAATTTTTTTTTTTTTTTTTGGCAAACGCATGAATCTAATCCACAATAATACATACCTTGGCAGCCAGATTTTAGGTAAGGATTCCCCATGTATCCATGAGAGCAACTGCAGCGGTATCCTTCTTGTCCAAGGTCATGAGTATTAGAATCCAAACAGATACTGTTTTCCCAACAAGCTAAAGTTCTGGACTTACGT